>JAZHYW010017785.1:0-18955 GCA_037355805.1 Ixodes ricinus
CCCTGGTTTGGTTTATTCGGATGGCTTCGTCAGCATCGTCCCGGATGCACGGCGGTGAAAACCCTCAGCTGGCTCTCCTCGCTTGACCCTAGGCGCAGTGACGCAGCTGACGCAACAAAACGAAGCGCGCAGGATTTAGTTTCGTCAAACTTCTTGTAACTAGTCGAGTGTGTCGGTACAACGCATCCGAAACCACCCAGCGAATTCTGTAAACGAAGCAGTAAGAAATCATAACGCACGCATAATGCCTCGCGCGACCCATTCTGTCCTCTCCGAGTTCAACAAAAATGATCCAGGCAATGAGCTGAAGGGCGCAGGCGAGCTGGTGAATGCAAAAACCCTGACACAGAAAGCACGCCACAAAGCATGACACAAGGTAAACATGACAAAAAACAAAAAGGAGAGACTGCAGGGTAAAAACTTAGAGGACGTTTAAACTTCGCCTTTAAAAGTGGAATGCGACAGCGTTATCGGGCCCCGTTCGCATCGCCTTCCCATTCGCTTCTCATGTTCTTCCTGCCAGTGAGCAGGAAGTGTGGCGGACATGGTGGCCTAGACAGTAGCTTGTCTGGCTCGAGAACGAAGGGTCGTGAATTGTAATCCCGCCTAAAATACTTCAAAGTTTCCTTTAAAGCAAATGAATTACTTTATAAAGGGAAATCATTTAAGACATGCTGCGACCTTCAATTCGCATTACATGTCATATTTTTGCATCACTTTCATTCCACACGTGACGTCCCGTTTCACGCGAGCGTTGTGGGCTGTTTGAAATTCCCGCGCGAGGTCATGTGGCTGTGACGTCGTTACCCTACCCACCAATCAGGATCTTCCCGTCACGCCATCTACGCCGGCTTTTCTGCGACACGAATTCCTGAACGCCACGCGCTAAAAATGACAGATACATTGAAAGGTACTTCTACAAACAAGCAAGCTTATTTTTTATTTTTATTTTCTAACAGGTAGCGTTAAAGGCGATTTTAATTATCTAATTTCCGTTACAACACTCCCTCCCCCTCACTCCGTTTTAGTCTACACACTAATCTTCCTTTAGACGTTAGAGAGTTTTGAGAAACCGTTTTTGCACGTGAGATACGGTGTACGACGTGCCCTCCGGTATGCCAACTGCGCATGCTCTACCGCAGAAGACTTGCACTGTCGCGCATGCGCAGTGCGTACCGGAGGACCCATTGTACCGTATCGGACGTGCAAAAACGATTCCCTAGAACTCTCTAATAAGTCCGAACGCAGTCGACGTTACGGACCGATCTTGCCAATCAAGCAGCGGCAAAATTGCGTCGTCGCCACGCGGCGCTCACCATCGTCTTTGTCCGGTCGCAACGTTGCTCGATCAACTCAGTTGGCAAACTCCCACGGAGGACGTGATCTTTTCTTGTACCCGTCAGCCGGGCTAACACAGAGCCGTATACACGAACTCATCTCTGTTACGTCACGGCGCGGTGGTGACGTCGTCGGGCGCACTTCCGGTCTGGGGCTGTGGGCGGAAGCCGCCTTGGGGCACGTGCATTCCTGTGTTTCTTCGGAGGAAACCGGACAAAAACCTGCCTTCTCGTCAAAACGCCGCGACTGGGGCTTTACCGAAGAGTCGGGAAAGGTTTGAAGGACAGTTTTCATGCGTTTTCTGCCTGCTCGGTTCGTCCGAGAACGTGAACAGGATCCGTAAAAAAGGAAAACTAGACGCCGTCGGACCACGACTCGCTTGGGCGGAAAGCACTTTGGATTGAATTCACGGATACTTGTGGTCGTCAGATTTATTTGTTTTGTTTCAACATGAACGCGGGCAAACTGTCAAGTTGCACGGACCACTTGCGGACTACGTTCAGTGCGTCATCACGTTCGAAATGGCCGCCTGATCGTTCGAGCTGTCGTCTGCTCTCTCAAACGTTTCTGCTTGTCGTCTGCTCGTTCAAACGACAGCGGCCCGTAGACCAAACGTTGACCCGGTAATTGCGATAAGAAGTGCAGACCTTAAAAGACGTCTAAGTTGGAAGGTTGCTTCGGGTAAGTAGTCTCGGTGTAAACAGTAGATATAAGGAGGTGTTGATAATTGTTACCAGTGGCCATCACCGATTTGTTATGCCTGATTCACTCGGTCCGATTCTGCTTGTGATTTTCAGTATCGACGTCGACATCTCAGCTACGGTTCAGGCTTTTGCAGCCCGAGCGACGTCATGACTGAAAATAGCGAGCAGAATCTCATCATGCGAATCAGGCTTTAGCGTCCATTCTGCGGCGTCCATGCGGAATGAATCGCCGCATGTTACATTATTCACGCCAAGTTTTGCGGTGTAACGAGCCTCGTTAATTTCGCTGAGGCCGCTCAAGTAGTCAGACATTGTCAGGAAGACGTAGAATCAACAATTCCAACGCGAAAAAGAGCGCGGGGACTCACACCGACGCCGACTACATCCCATTCCAAGTGGTTTGTTTATGGGCGACGGCGAGCTTCTAGCCCACACCCCCATCGCGCATGCGCGACGTCGGTGTTGTCCGCTAGGGGCTCTCCGGTTTGTTTGTAAACATGAGTTGGCGTATATGGGCAGTGTTTGGCCAGTCTATGATCTCGCCGTCGTAACGCCCCCTCCCGAGTGAGGCAATCAGCCCGCGGCGCAGAGCGAGAGGCCTGAGCGCATGCGCGTCAACTCCCGGCTGCTCCCAATTGGGCAGTGAGGCAGCAGGGTTGAAAGTTGGGCTAGTTGGTAGTAAAGCTGCTTTATACGGAAAAGTAGCGACATCCTTTGAAGAATGCCGCCTGCTATCTTGGGCCCATCCAGGCGGCGCTACAGTCGAGGCGGGGGTGTAAAAAAGCAAAACATAAAGATAAAAGGTGTGCGCGTCAAAGGAGGAGGGAGAAGGAATGCCTATGCTGCCGGAGTGCAGTGCATGCTATGAGCTCATGTCGCCAATCAAATAACGCCGACTGTGCAGCGTCACGGCTTTCATCGTCTTTTTGAGCGTATCCTTCGAGGCTGGTAGACCGTGACAGTGCGCTTTTAGCCTGTGTGTATGTATTTGCGCGTCTTTCAGCATTTGACTGCGCTCTGACTGAAGTATAGGAAGGCCGTCTGCTATCTTGGGCCGATCCAGGCGGCGCTACAGTCGACGCGTAGGTTGTAAAAAAGCAAAACATAAAGATAAAAGGTGTGCGCGTCAGAGGAGGAGGGAGAAGATGTCGCTACCTTTCTTATTCAGGGGCATTAGTTGGTAGCAGTTCATGAATAAAAGAGAAACGCGCAAAAAACAAGGACGAAAAAGAGAGGACAGGTACGACAGGCAAGCGCGTACGACACTGCGACAAGCGCTTGTCTGCCGTACGTGTCCTCTCTTTTTCGTCCTTGCTTTTTGCGCGCTTCCTATTTTATCATGGCGGGGAGGACCGCCATTTTCGTTCATTCGCCTGGTGGAATGCATGGGATCGACACTCAAATTACGCTTCTTCCCTTTTATTTGGCTGGCTCTGGCAAGAAAATTATATAGTGTTATTCCTCGGTGGTTTAAAAACCTAACGAATGAAGTGTCTCCACGTTTGAACGCCCATTTTTTATTCAGGCGCAAAAGAAATCAGCCCGTTGCAGACGACGCGTAGCCTCAACAGTGCTCTGCGCCACCAGCGCGTTTCGTCAAAATGGCGGTCGCGTCCTCTTTGCTCCCTTCTTCCTCTCTGGCTCTTTCGGCGCTCTCCTCCCCTTCCCTTAATTTTTTCCTCTACAGCGCCTTCGTCGCCACACCCACTAGCCAGACTCTCCCAATATATGGTGACGATGCAGTTTTTGGCCCAGCTTGATCGGCTCTATGGAGCGGATCTGAGATCAGAGTCATAGTTAGCACACAACAGCAATCCATCCGTATACGTATAGCCTATACGTATAGCCAGCCGGCCACAGCCAGGCGGCGCCAGCAGGATGAGAGCCCGCGGTTCTACCCTCCCTTGTGGTAACTTGGCACAGGGTGAACGATAAGCCCACATTACGTGCCGACGGCTTCAATAGGAGTTTTCGTAGATCGTTTTATCCGTCCCGCAACGCTCTCCGCAACCCGCTACGATAGCCGGTACTCTAGGTCAAGTCCATCGGCGCGCAGGCGCAGTAGTGGCTTCTGCGTTGCGGAGAACATAGCGGAGGGGAAACGCGGTCTGCAAGAACTCCCTAATATGCGCTGCATATACGATCGCAACGCACACCTATTGGAGCATGACGCAGCGAAAAGCCCGCTACTGCTTCGCAATAAATGAGCACTTCGGTGATAGGTAATCATGTTCCGACTGGCGCGCCTCGGCCGTAGCTTCCGTCGTACTGGCATGTTATGCGATCAGGAGCTTCCTGGCCTACCCAGTATTTCTTGCTTCAGACACTAGGCTAAGCGGCGCCACCAGAGTAATAGCTCACGTTTGAACAAATGCAGCGGCCACGCCCAGGCATACCGAATGTTTCCTGCTTCACTCGCTAGATAGCGATCAGTCTTCAGCCGGCGATCAAAATAAAACAAGAAGCGTCAGAAAGCAGGGACACGCAAAAAAGCAGGGATACGCAGAAAGCAGTGATTCGCGACCGCGCACAATCATACCGTATATAGCTGGTTTTATTGGGGAGCTTTCGTAGACCGCTTTTCCCCCTTCGCTAAGCCCTCCGCTACGAAGAAACCGCTACTGGCGCCTGCACGCCGATGGCCTCGACTTTGGAGTTCCGGGTATCGTAGCGGGTTGGGGAGAGCGTTGCGGGGCGGCGAAAACCATCTACGAAAACTCCCCATTTACTCGGTCCCAACCTGTCGGCAGCCTCAGTTCTCTGACAATGGGCCGAATAGCTCGCCCATCTATCTTCTTTTTGCGACATACCACTCCATCACGAACCCGTGTTTTCTCGCCCGCTACAACGTGCAACAAGGAGAAAGGTTATTATGTCTGCCAGCTGTTTGTTTCTTGTGCGTTTCTGTAATATAAACGTGGCAATAATAAGAAATCGAAAGGTTTCTTCTGTTTTTATCTAAGTAGAGTACGCAGATATTATATGACCCTGATTTGTTGATTTCTTTAATGATTTTTTTTTTGTCTAGCGATTAGCGATTAAATGGTTGGAGTGGTGAACTGTATTTTTTGCCCAAAAATAAATAAACGTGTGACGTTCGAACCAATCACAGTGAGTTAAAGATACGCCCAAAAAGATTTCCGAGTTATTGGAATCCGGTTCTGCTCGCTCAAAGCGCGCTAAAGCAATTAAAATTGTGGCATGTGCCGGCCTATTCCAATAATTTCAATGTGCGAGAAATCATTCGTGCAGTCAGTGTTGTGCACTGCAACGTTCCTAAATCCATCAGGTAACAAGCTCCGCGGAAGAACGTCGTACGAAAACGCTATTATACGCCCGCACGCGAGCAGCAGTGGGAGTATAATGGGCGCATATGGCGTTCCGAGCGCCTCTACCGGCAACAGCTAGGACCATGTTTGAACGACGCTCCTTTTGCGCAGACATTGGCGCAAGCTTCCTCTTTACGATAAAAACCACAACAGAACTACTTTTCAGTGCAGGCAACGAGTTGCCAACGTTACACCGGTTCCGACGCTTCTGTTCATGGCGGGCAAATAGCGTAGCGAGCGCCACCGTGCGGACGAGACACGAATACGCCACAAGGCGTTCTTCTAGAAACTTGTTAACTGATTTTATCTAAAAAGATTGGTGCAAAATGTCACAGCGAAAAAATCGCCTACCCCAATACCAAGTGTCTCCTTTTCGTCAAAAAAAAAAAAAAGAGCCCAATCTGATTTTGTTGGTTTCTGAAGGTGCCCTGATGTCGTCAACACGAATATTTATTCAAACTGTGTCACAACAATGCTAACGGACATTGGCTGGGTTTACCCGAATGCGATTGTAGTGCATCGAATCGAGCAGAGACCACACACACACACAAACACTCATACGGACACGCACGCACGCACGCGCAAACACGCGCGCACACACACGCACACACTGCCTCCCCACTCCTTTTTCTTCCAACCAATCAAAATAGTCTAATCTCGATTCGATGGGCTACGCTCGCCTCCATGTAAACGCCGCCATTGAACTTTTAGAAGCCACCTTTTTGTGACATTGATTCGACGATGAATAAGAAAGTGAGGAACTCTATCTCCGCTACCCCCCTGCCGCGCCCGAATATACTCGTTTAGGGTTTTTAATTTATTTACTGCCACTCCCAACTAACTAAACTTAAGCTGGCTTTTTGTTTTCTTTTTCCTTTTATTTTGAGGCGGCATTTATACGCAAGTTATTAAACTTATTTTTTTTTTAATCGTGGTTTCGCCTTTGACGCCAGGTGAAGAGTTTTGAGGAGGCAACTTCATGCGTATGCATTTCCCAGTCAACATCGTTTTTGAACGGCGAACCCACGTGCTTCAACTTCGCGTTCCTTGACGGATGCTGAAATCTAGGAACTGTTAATGAATTCAGAATCTGATGACAGGAAAACTGAGTGTAGTTTGGATACCGATGAAGGTGATGCGAGGAGCCACTTTGCGTAGTACCGTGTTTCAAAAAATGCCACACAAAGTTATTTTTTATTGAAGAAATTTAAAAGTTAAAGACCTCACTGAATGTGAAGCAATGTAATCTGACAAATAAATGTTTATGTTGACGCATGCATGCAACCGCTTTTCTGCGTACCACAATTTGTTTTGTGTGTGTGCAGCGACAAACGACTTGACGCGCTACTGCACCTTGCTGCACATTTGCGACTTATAGCAATAAACGACAATAAACATCACCTACAAAATGCATTTGGTGCTGGCTCTGCACGTTGTTGCATTTCCGCAGCTTGCTCGCATCACGCGAGGCGAGCCGTCCAGTGCTGCCATCTGTGCTCAGGTGACGAAACTGCTCCTACAAAAGCATGACAGCACACGCGAACGCTCAACAGGTCGCACTGAAGCAAATCTTGGCTGCTGTATGTCACTTTCTATGCAGTGTAATGCAAAACCTAAAATTTGCCCGCTGAGGCTCCATGTCACTGCCGAGTTATGTAAATACTAATGACCTTGAGATTATCGACGAATTTTGTTTTTGGGGGCAACAAATAGCTGTATGGTGCGCAGATGCAACAATGTGCACGTTTCGGTGTTTTTTCTTTGTAAGAGCAGACACGATGAACCCAAACGGTTTTACAGCTGTGGGATTCCTTCGGACATGCAAGGACAGCGAGTTCTCCAGCAGTGACGATGACTCCTGATTTCTGAAGGTTGGTAGGCTCTCTGGAAATCCAACGTTTTGCGAAGTAGACCGCCTGAATATTACAAGCAGTGTAGGCGTTGATTGACAGGGATCTTCGGAGGAGACCATCCTTCATCCAAGTGTAACTATGCAACAATTACAAGTTGTGGGTTTGTTCTCATGTTTTTCAAAGAGCACGCTTGGGACTCGCCAGGGAAGATAATCTCTCCTATACAATGTCGAGATTTCTCTCCAATTAATTTTTTACGCACTCATTATATGCGTTTGTAGCATGAGACGCTGTTATTTTCTGTGCCCCAGATGTCCAGCCCACTGCGAAGCTGCAGTGCCAGTTCGAGCGAAGGCGAGTACAAGCTCTGACGAGGCAGGAAGCTCACTGCAAGCCAACCAGCTACGGTCGATCGTCAACTCAATCCTAAAGAAGAATTATCTGGAAGAGATGCAAGGCCTGGTACGTGGACCTGAAACAGTCAGGTTCACTGGACAAGATGAGCTTGCAAGCGAGGGTTTAGAGCGTGAAAACACCCTTCTAATACTTCAAGTTCATCTTTACAGGCGCTCTGGCTGTTGCTTGCAGCAAGTGAGAGCAAGTTGTACTCAGTCCAGAACGATGCCCAGTCAAGCCCCTCTGCGCCAGTGCCGGAGGCGATTGAAGTTTTTCTATGCACATGTGTGGCATGCGGATGTCTATGAATTCAGCTGAAGAACACTAAGTGATAAAGGGGTGAAGCTTCTCAGAGTAAGCCAAGTAGCTGACAACCTCACGCCTTACACGTTCGAGGCTGGATTGACTCAGCCTTCGGTTTGTGGTTCAACAGCTCTCTCGGCTTCAAAGAGATGATCCTGATAGAGACACGACTTGCGAAGAATACGACCGCTGGTCGATGCTGTAAATGAACAGTTGTCGCTGATGCCGCTTGAAGAGCACTTTGTTGTGTGGATGAACGGGTGCCACCTTTGAAAAGGTTGCAAGTGCGCTGAAACGGTACTGTAAGCAGAGGCAAGAAAAGTTGGAGTGGCTAAGCATTTGTTCTCTCAAGATTAAAGCGAAAGCTTCTCGTACAAAGCTAGAACTGTGCACGGGACAGGAGAGACTCTACCCGGAGATGTGCCGGGAGAGCCTGACTGTGGAGCAATGCGGGACAGCATTGTTTGCTCGATTGTGCAGGTTAATCCCGAGAGGAGTCTACCAGAAAGTGTACGTCGATAACTACTTCAACCGTCCGACCCTTCAGCTGTACTTGGAAGGAGAAACCGTGCACTGCGTTGGTGCAGTCCGGATCAACCGAGTAACAGGAGTCAGCTTACCATCTGACAAGGAAATGGTACAAAGAGAGAATGGGAAGCTTCGCAAGAGACGATACAAGTTTGGCTCTGGTTCACACATTTTCAGCATTCCGCTATAAGCTATTCCGTTATTTGCGTCATTGTATGCAAATATGCGACTTTTCCCTATCTTTTTTCGATATAGAATTTTTTCAGAAGGACGTTCAAATTTATTTTAGTGATTAGTATTGGGATCACTGTAGTCTTCTCCTTCTGCTGGAATAAGGTTGTGGAAAAAATAAAAAGATGTGCAGTAAAGGGTTAACTGCAAAATGCACGCAGCGACAACAAAAAATATCGGCTTTTAATGGGCCAGGGTAGTTCTCGGTGGTACCTTTAGCATTGTGGAGTTCGAGCATAAAGGTGTAAAATAAGTTATTTACAATAGTGACAAAAGCATCACAAGATAGTTTCAAGCGTGAAATTTTACGACCCTAGCGTTGATAAATAATTGCTAATGCTTGGCCGCCTTTTTGTAGTTCAGTCATTTATTGTTGTAGTTTTTGCGATGTCATCTTGGCGGCGTCGGAGACTACAAATAACGGTGCGACAATCAAAAGGACATGGACAGGGTATTTATTGCTCGCCAAGTTTTTAATTTGAACATGACCTATAAGAGCTCGACTACCCAGAACACAATTTGCGGCTCGATATTCGTTTTCTTTCCGCCCGAAAACAGACGGTCGAGAATTAGCCGGTTGCAGTAGCGCTCAATCCCTTTTCCATGGTCACACGGCGTTCAAACTATCCAGACCAAATATTTTCAAACTCGTTGCCCATCTAAGGCACACATTCAATATTAAAACAGAAAGAATATGGACCACATATTTGTGGCCACCAAGAAACTGCAAACAAGTTAATCAAGGGAAAAAAGCCTTGCACAGATCACAGGAAGTACATGTACTACGTTATTCTCAATATGGCGACGTACCGCGGGTTGGACGATACGATGGCGGCACACAACGGACCAACTACGCAACGGACGTGAGGCCGCTACTTCGTTGTACCGGCCGCATATTTTTACGGCGCAGGCGGTAGACCCCTTTGCAACACCGCTCACGCCGGATTGGCTGCTCGTGGAGATAAACGCTGCCACCATCACACATATCAACGCGCGGGAACTTCAATTTCGAATTCGGATGTTGCGTGTATCACTGGGGAGCGTTTTAACCCAGCCCCCGCATGCGTTCACGCGCTTCGCGGCGACAACCTGCGGCTGCCCATCAGAAAACTATTAACCCACTTGTCCTGCCCCCCTGCCCTTCCCGTACACGACGCTTCGCGGCGTCCAGCCGGCAACGCAAGACCCGCTGTCACCCACAGACACACTGCACCTCTGGAAAAGGAGTCCCATACCATTTAAATCAGCGAAGTTTCATCGACAACGTTCGTTCTTTTTATGTGTTTATCGTACAAAAGAAATGTCATAAATATTGCCAAATGCCTCGACAAAAAAAATGAAAGCCGTTTACAACTCCCTGTAACACCGAATTAGAGCGCAGCTCTTGAGAGGGGGAAGGCGCGGAGGGGGTTCACGTGACCTCGGGGTAGTCACGTGACCTGGGGAAGTCACATGACCTCGGGGGTCACGTGACCTTCGAGAGAGTCACGTGGCCGGGGGTCACGTGACCTAGGGGGCCACGTGGCCTAGAGGGTCACGTGACTTGGGGTCACTGCGGTTAAGCCGACGCCGACGCCGCTCAAGCCGGAAATGGGCGCCAAAGAGCTGCACTCTAAAAATTAATAGTAAGCCCACACTGTGGATCGAACCAGGTCCCGCTGCGTATAAGGGAGACACCTTATCGCTGAAGCTACGCTACCGTTTCGGAAACCTGTTGTAACCGTTGACTATTTTGACAGCGGCAGCGTCCATCTTTACGAGTCAGCCAATCCGGTGTGAGCGCCGTTGCTAGGGGTATATCGCCTGTCCCCTAACAATATGCGCACCGGCCAATTATCTTCAAGCGCAGAACATCGAGCGTAGGGAATAAAAGGGTCATGAAACAATATCGGGTATATCATGGCCACGCGCCACGGCATACCCCATATACCTGATATCGTAACCATGTCGGGTATATGAAGTGGTATGAAACGACATATTGAAAATCTGAGTCGATCAATTACCATTCTCCTCCCTATCACCTGCTGTTTATTTTTTGTGTCGTAAGTATTATTGCTCAAATATTGCGTATTGCTGTCCTCTCTGCTGCTGCGTGCAGGCAGAGGCTCGTCAAGCAACAACAGAGTTGCTTTTTTCTCCGCCTCCTTTCTCCAAACGAGGAGAAATAAATAAACAAAGAATTTGGGTTGGGATGTTCATAACTTTGTAGAAACGTACTGGTCCTATAGTCTGGCCCAAGTATAGTCGCACGGACCGCCACTGATCCAGGATATTCTTTGTCGCGGTGAAATAGCGAGGATAAAAGGGACTATCTCTTTCAGTCCGGACTTCGCAAAGGTCGATGACGTAATTATGAAATAAAAACCACACGCCTGACGACAGTCGAGCCCGGCTCATGGATTGGACACGAGAACTGCGTGAGTACTCGACTTCGGCTCGTAATAATTAATGCCTCGGCGGAGACTCGGGTAGTGGCTCGTGTCCAACCACTGCGGTGATGAAAATAGCAGAACTCTAACAACGCCTGGAGCTCAGCACGCGTTCTCTACTTTGCCAACCCCACCGCGTAGCTATGATTAAAGTTGGCGGCATAGGATAGACACCAGGCCACGTGGCTGCTTGTTCTGGTTCCGAGTAGATTGGATGAACGATGCTCATAATTCTCAAATTTTTTGGCGACTTCCATTGCTTAGACAGAAAAACTAACGCAAGTTCGTTTACTTATTAACGTTAGGAAGTGATTCTAAGTAGTAGTTAGCTAAAACAATAAAATCTTTTCATTGCTAAAATGTTTTCATGGTAAAAAAAGCGGTGGGGTGTAGCCACTTTACTTCCGGCCATGAGCTTCTGTGCTCGTGTTTCGGTCTTAATTTCGAGCAGCTGTGTTTTTTTTTTTTGCTTTATTAAAAATATACGTGACTCTCTAGCGATATATTGATTGTGTGGTCTTCTGAGACATATCTGTATTTATTTATTTACAAAAGAAAACCTGCAGCGCCGAAACTTCGGCATTATGGTAGGTACAGCCCATGAATTAATACGCTCAATAAAGAATTAAAAAAATATGAACAGAACGATTTAATATACAGCCTTGGCTGTCAAGAAAGAGAATACATAAACAATAAAAATAAATAACAACATTAAAAATCAAGACCATTTCCTGAGGTAAATGGTCCCACGTCGTCATTAATAAAGAAAGACTCGGGTAACATGAAAACTTCTTATAATCTGTTCTACAGAAAAATTCCCTTATCTTTCCTTAATGATCCACACACATTTTAAATATATTTAGTTATTTCTATCTATTTGCTTTAATCAATACCTGTCAAATCGTTAAAACTTGCGAGCAGGAACATCAATCGGAAATCTTGGCGTCTTAAGAATAAAGTTTCCCAATCAAGTACATTTAATCTTTGTAACGCTATTGTTTCTACTATAATTTCCTGTTACAAATCTCGCCGCGCGGTTTTGAAGTTTTCCTAACTTATCTGGAAGGTACTTTTGGTGCAAATTATTCGCCTGAAAAAAAATGTAAAACATTTTGAAGGGGTCAGAGTCCCTTTAAAGGGACATTGAACTCCCAAAAGACTTCCGATAAATGAGGAGATATGACAGTGCTGTCATAAAATTGACTTTCCCGAAAAAAAAAAACTAAACAATTAGCGCAATATTTGTGTCACAAGAACACGTTGAGCTATACTTCGTTTCACCTGATGTGCGAGCGAAGGCAAAACTGGAAGCGCGAGCACGGAAGCTACGTGCGTTCAGGCTTTGCTCGAGCGCGCGAGCTGGGGAGAAATGCAAAAAGCGCTGGTCTCGCGCTTCTACATTCGACTTCGCTCGCAGATAAAGTGAAACGAAGTATAGGCACAATTTTGATTATTTGGAACATCAACACAAAGTAGAAGCCTTTTTGGGAGCGCTTCTAGAAGCACTAAACCCCACGAGTATTTTTAAGTGCCTGGATTGCAGGCATTATTAAACGTTTAGCCTAAACACAAATGTGTTGAGAGAAATATTTTCGTCATGAGTCTTATTTTGAGCGAACAACGATCCCGAAACCGGTTTCTATTTTAACACGCTGTCCTAAAATAGAAACACCAAATAGAGGAGCTCCGTAGTTTTCGAAATGTCTCCCACAACGTAAATATCGCGTTGTTATTTTTCATTTACTTTTTTCGGGGACGTTTGTTTTTTGACGCTTGCGTTCTATCCAAGTGCAGCAAACTGAAATAGTTACTTGTTTGCTGTTTTCTTTTCTTCAGACATTGAGGCATTTTAGGGATTACAGCAAAGCACGCCTGTGAAACGCCCGATAGTACGCGAAGTGATTAAGACCGATAGGCTCTCTTCGGAGTTCTCTTACATGCTATGAAAGAAAAGCTGGGTCTGCCTACATAGAGAAAATGAGCATGTGGTCTTTTATTTTCATTAGTAGAAGGCACGACGCGTTGATTTATTTGATGTCCTTTTGCAGGCGAAGCTAGGGTTGGGCAAACTTTTCCTAATTTGTTTATTTAAGTGTGTGGTCATGAACAGCAGCACCGTGGTTTTTAAGGCGCGTTTTGGGAAATAAAATGTAAAGAGTCGGACGTTTTAGGAAAGGGTTGTGACACTAAAAAAGTGAAACAATATGTGATCGTTGGAAGGCGGATGCTAGTCTCAGGGTTCCTCATTCAAGAGGTGTGGTGCTCTTATTGTGGAAACGCTCCTTTTCTTGGAATCTCCGAAGTGCAAGTTTTTAAAGGGGTCATGAAACGCTTTTCCAACTTTTTCCTGTTTAGCTTTCCTCCTCAACTGATAAATCGCGCATTCTACCAAACAGTTCAAGAAGACGAAGGGGGAGTCCCCCTTGCTCGGACTTTCGTTCGTGTACCCGAACACAGCCATTCTCCCCTTAAAAGGAGCCCGTCGCTCAAAATTCAGACAAACGTTGCTTTCCCCACCCCCGTTCACCACGAAGCTGACAGTGCTGTGGAAGCTACGTGCTCGCTGGGCCAGCCACACTTTTGCCACGTAATCACGCTCTCTCGCGCATACCCACGCGCAGAGAATTAGGTCAGATGATGAAAGGGAGGCGGCTGATTGGTCCAGCAAGCGCCTATATTCCACAACAATGTCAGCTTGGGGGTGAAGGGATTAAATGAGGTCCGGTGCCGTGTGACGTGCGTTTGGGCCCGGTGACGCGCTGCGAGGACCCCGGATGTATCACAGTGAAAAGGCAGAGAGCTGACGAAGGGAAGGAGGTACGAAATAGTCCGCTGTGTTTTCAAACTTTCGTACCGAAAGTCAGGTTTTTGCCTTTCTACCCTTTTGTTTTTCTTTTGGGCCACTGAACGATGCGCTTTTAGTAAAATTTCAATCTAAAGTTATTTATCCCTCCCCAAAATTCGTTTCATGGGCCCTTCAAGACCGTTGCATCTCGAAGCATTTTTGTTATCGCGGCACACTGGTAAATGAAACCGTTCGCTGCTCTAAACCTTAAAACAAAACACATTCCTATTTTTTTTTATTGTGTGTGTAGTGTGGTGACTTTAAAAAAGGCGGACCCAAAATGATATAAGCGGTGCATGTAACGAACAAGAAAACGTATCTCCAGCGTAAGCTATATGTAGTTTCGGGCGTTTAGGAGGTGGCGGAGGGCACGCTAATGTTTTCTCGGCGTTCCCCCCGCGGTCAGAAAGGATGCTCCTTCCGGGGTCGGTTGTTGTACTTCACACTCCAGCGTCGAAACCTCCCGACCCGATAGTGCTGTTCCATGTTCGTCTCTGACCTGCTGCCATGGTGAGCTAAAAGGAGAAGTGTCACGATCGCGCGCGTCGGAGCGGTGTCCGCCATTCGAACCGACAAGCGCAGCTGTTCGCGGAAAGCAATGCCCGCCTCGCACTCCAAAAATGAAAAGTGAGGAAGACGAAAAAATAAAAGGGGGGGGGGAGCGGATTGAGCGTTTTATTTTGAGCTGTAAAGGTTTTGTTCAGCCGTAAATGGAAAAACAAACCCCTTATATTTTTCTCTATGTGTCTCGCGTGTCTTTCTTATTTTAAAGCCAATTTTCAAAAAAAATAATAACAATAATTTACCGGTCTTTGGCGTTGTAACGCTGCTGTTAGCTCGGAGATGGTGACATGGTGGTAGTGACACATGAGGCACGAAGGGTGTTGCCGTTCTCGACCGCTAGGATCGGCGTGTTCTGAAAATGCTTGGTTTTTCTTGATTTTATAGATAAAGTCCGTATACACAAAATATGTTTTTGCAGCATTCTTCCGGGTTGGAGATTTATAGTTCAGTTTTTTGCGGTTTTCTTTTGTTATAAACTGTCTTTCTTTTTTCCCACAACTTTGTACTTTCTTCTTCCCAGTCTAGCTCGCCACACTTCCGCCACTCTCGCTTCAAGTATCGCTTCTTGCCTCTTCTTACTTGGTGCTCTCTCTCTCTTTTATTAACGCGCATATATGATCACAGCTTATCGTAATTTCCTTTTTTTTTTGTGCCCACACAATTCAATTCTGAAATGTAGAAACCTTGACTTTATAAATTGTTTCTGATATAAAAACCGTGCTCTATGGGCGCTTCCTCTAGTACCTAAAGGTTGCAGAGAAAATAGGTCGCGTGTTCTGTAGAAGCCTCACTCTCCATTCAGCTTTGATTTAGACGTCCAGCAGAAATGACAAGCGGCAGCTCATGGGTTTGGCGATAGGTCTGTCCGCACTCGATGGCACGAGACTCGGGCATAACCGACTATAGAAAGGCACCGCTCGTTGCTCGCGTTGCACGATCAGCTTCAAGGTAGGCTTTGGAAGCGTTATGTTACAATATCATGTTGCACCTTCTGCACCTCCACTCGCCAACTTTTCCCAAAACACACTCTTAAAAACTAAAAATATTTTGTAGTGTTGTTCACTTTTAGCAAAAATAAAATAAAATAAACTAGAGATCTTGGTACATATTAAAGCGCACTAAATTCGTAATTGTGGCATAACCGTCATGTAAAACGTGTCTCGCCAAAAAAATTGGAGGAATTTCTTTTTTTAATATGTTACGCGTTGTTAAACGCTCATTCTCCGTCCAAAATGGAGCGCTACTAATCCAAAACAGATACCAAAGTTTCAAAACTAATCGTACTCTAAATTTAAAGTTATAAACGATTTTCTGAAATTTTCGATGTGAAAATGGCGCCATTTTTTTTGTTCACGGGCGCCATTCAGCTCTATGTCTTTGAGATCTCCGTCGGCAAAATGTTCCCATTGAAACATTTTAGAAAATTACTTTTTACTGTTGAATAAGGTAACGGTTAGTTCTGAAAATTTGGCATCTGGTTCGAACCTCTAGCGCCACATCTGGGCGGAGAATGACCGTTCCGCGCATGCGTACTCCACTTTTGCGGCAAGAACCCGGTAATTTCATGTAACACCCTTGAGCCTACAAAAAGGGTTTTGGGACCACGTTAATCAGAACGAAAAGAGATGTAGTACGTTATGTGCAGATGTTTGCCACTGTAGGGCGCCCTTGTTTCCGGGGTCCCTTTGCAATGCCGGAGCCACGTGACAGACCCGTACCCAGTGACTGGCCGGGAGCCAAAGCAAATATACCTCGGTCTCTCGACGGGTAAGCCCAAGTTCCCCGTAGCTACCAAAGCTGCCTTCGCCAAGCTGAGACTGTACTCGGATCAAAGGGCGTTCAAAAACAAAACCCGAGCAGGGGCGAAAACAAAAAGGCTTGGTTTGTCATGGTTTTCACAGGATAAAGTCCGTATACACAAAATATGTTTCTGCAGCATTCTTCCGGACTTGGGGTAGATAGTGCAGTTGTTTGCTATTTTCTTTTGTTATAAACTGTCTTCTTCTTTTTCTATTCCAATCTTTGTCTTTTCTCATGTGATGCTGGGCGCGTCTTGGATTTCTTGTTCTTCCCATAAACTGTACGAACGTGAATGACGAGCGCGAACGCCGGGGTAGAGACAAAGCCAGCTATACTTCGTCTCACCTTAGCATGGACTAACTGCAAATGTTGTGCAAGCGCGAGCAGCTAGCTTTGACTGCCTTGACTGGTGCACTCGCTGCACGAGCGCTCGTGCAGCCGCCATAGCTTCATACAAAGCAACTATACTCTGTTTCATACTTAGTGTGCAACGCCGTCAAAGCTACTGGCGCGAGCGTGGGGCTTGACCTCGTTGATCATTTGCACGCGTTCTCGCGCAAACAAAACCATAGATGAAGCCACGCGCTCGCGCCAGAAGCTTCGACAGCATTGCACATTAAGTATGAAGCAGAGTATAGCTCGCCCTTTAGCATGCGTGGCTAACAATAGTCCATGCTAAGGTGAGACGAAGTATAGGTTTGTGTCTGCCGACCAATTGGCGATCAGTATAGAAACAAAAATGAACTCCACTAATAGACCTATTGCTATATTACCCGAGCATCAAAGAGAATGCAAGGATTGGTGTTCCACGCCCACACGCGCACGCCTTTCCCGTATAAAAGATCCGAAGTCAATAACAAAAATGAAGCGTTGACGAACGCGCATGCAAGATACAATTTGTTTAAGGTATTTGCTTTAGAAAAATATCTACTGCTGAGGCCAGCACGTGCGGCGCTTGGAACACCGATTCCTGGATTTTCCTTGATGCTTGGGTAATATAGCAATAGACCTTGGCCCCCATGGTAGTATGCCAAACTCACAATGGTAGGGTCGTGTGTTCGGTTTCCGTTAGGGCGCGTTTAGAGTTTTCTTTCTTCCTCTCAATTTAACTCCGTTACACATTTTGTTGCGCTGTTGTCCGCGGCGTTCCGTCACACTTTCCTCTGGGATCCCAGCCCTCTAACACATTACGTGTCAATATAATAGAGGAATACGCTAGACCGGCATAAGAAGTAGACAAGTGTAACGTATCTGCTCGCGGCTGCTCGCGAAACGCGAGGATGGGCGCGAGCCCAGAACGACATGTCGCCGATAACGAGAAGGGCCAACGCAGCGGGCTTTTGGGCGCGAATTCTGGGGGCACGACGAAGAAGGAAGTCGCCTGTCACCATGGAGCTTCCGTCTCTCGGGCCATGACGGCCAAACGTTTCACCAGAAGTACGGTGCCCAACTGGCATGCGTTTAGTCCTCTATCCCGCCCATACATCAAAGGCTGTCTTGAATCGGCAACAAATGACGTCACAGAGGCAGGCCTGTCATCTTGTCGGACGCCGCGATCCTGGCGGTTGTTTCGGTAGAAAGCGTACCGAGCGAACGCGAGTGTTGCTGTCGTCGCGGGGCCTCTATATATCCTGGCTGCCGAAGTTTGCGTAGATTGTCCGCACTGGAGAGCAACCTGCAGCAGAACGGGCGTCTGCCACCTGCACCCAGCTGTTCAGATGCCACCAGGATT
Organism: Ixodes ricinus; assembly: GCA_037355805.1. Taxonomy (NCBI): domain Eukaryota; kingdom Metazoa; phylum Arthropoda; class Arachnida; order Ixodida; family Ixodidae; genus Ixodes; species Ixodes ricinus. Next base: position 18,053 of record JAZHYW010017785.1, read on the forward strand.
GTGACCTACGACAGTGTGACAGTTCCAGGACGTCATCAAGCGAAATCGAGGGACCACTTTTTTTAGGACGCGGTAAACACGGCCAGTTTTAGGCGCGCTCCAGGCATTATACGGCAGAGTTTGCTCTCGACTAAGAAGGCGCTTCGTAATGAAATGGGATTTCTGAACCCGAGTATGAACACCGCTGGCCAACCTTTTGGTCAGGGATGAAGTCACTGGATCATAGGAAAGTAGCGCCATAGCCTACCCTGGGTGCTAGCCGAACATGAAAAATTACTAACACACAGGCGACCGATTGGCCTCGCACGGCGATTGGACAATCGGTCTCCGTTGCCATGGCAATCGCCGTTTCGGCCCCTTCCAATCTTCGTAGCTTCGAAAGTGCCGTTCTAATCCAGTCGCACCGAGATCACCATGGAGCTTCACCGAACTGAAGGCGTTCCTCGCCAATATAAGCGTCTTTGGCACCTTGTATGCAGTCAACTTATCCTACACGTCTCCACGAATCTCATACAATTATATTGTTCTCCTTGCGTATTTCAAAACGGGAAAATTATTTTTCAATGCCTCCAAGCACCGACACAGCGGCATGTGGTGGTGGTAGGAAGATGAACGCCACTTTTTGCCGGTGTTTGGGTAACAAAATCTCGGTATACAAGATATTTCTCTATAAAGCTACCAGTCCACCGGCGAATTTAGATCGGCTCACCAAGAATAAAGAGGACAAGGGGAAATCGCTAATTTTATGAGCCAAAAATGGCGACCATACGGGAAGCTTGGCGTATACTTTCCCACGATCCAGTTACCTTAGCTCGAACCGGGCTGGCGAGGACTCGACCTAATGGGTGACCGGCGTTTGGCAGCGGCGTCAAAGCACTCTGGGTAATATTCACTTCCGGTTCG
>JAZHYW010017786.1:0-16130 GCA_037355805.1 Ixodes ricinus
CTTTTCCCGCGTGGCGGCGACGTCACGCCAGCCACGCGCACATCGGATGCGCCGCCTTGATAAGGCAGATCAGAGGCGGCGCACGGGAGTCGCTGACTGGACTCAGCCGCCGCTGGTAACCATGTTAATCGTCTCGTCCATGTCCCATTAAATGTAGTTTCTTGTTGTTGAAACCGTTGGCTCCGTGTTATTCCTCCGGGTCAGGTATGCAGCAAGGCAAACCGACCACAAGTTGAAGACGACACGGTATACCAGGTCTACTGGGCCGGAGACGTGCGAACAAAAGGATCGTTCTACGACGCGAAAGTACTCTACATGACAGGTGAGTAGAACTGAAGTACGGCGATTGATGTACGAGTGCTTTGCATAACATGCTGAAGGCTTAACTGCATATGCAGCCGAAGCATTCTTTTAGAGCGATGCGCCTATTGTCGGAATCTCGCGCTGCAATTCTAAAATGCTCCTGACTTGGTCCGAGAGGTTTGTGCTAGAAAGTTTATACCTTTCTATCTGGCATGGGCTATTGGCCTTACCGCTGTGTTGCACCTCATTATTATTGTTTCATGAAGAGTACCGACAAAAAGCATCCGCGAGCGTAGTTCAGATATGTCTGCTGCTCGCGTTCGTCCGTGGAAGCCAGGGCTGTCTGTCGTAGCATGCATACTTGCTCTCTAGCTTCAACGGAGTCGCATAGGTTATGTGAATTAAAGTGTATACGGTCGTCCCGAAAGGTTCAGACATGGATGGCGTTTCTTTGAAACATGCTTACGGTGCATGTGGTCCCGTTTGTGAACGAATGTCCCTTTTGCCTGAAAAACGCAGATTTCAAAAGGGGGAAAAAGAAACAAAGGACGGGTACACACTTTTCCTGATTTTTGATGTCATGAATTACATTCATTTTAAGGGCTTGTGAACCGTTTCACAGCCATGCCAGATGGCCACCTCGGCTTGTGAACCGTTTCATAGCCATCCAAGATTGCCACCTCGGAATGTGAGCTTTATATAAAGAGTAAAGCTATACGCACTCCGGAGTGCACTTCGGACGGAAATGGCTATACGCACTCCGCTAAACTCGTATAAAACGAATGGTCAAATCGAGTTTTCTAAGCGATGGCATAGCATAGGGGTTAAGGTGTCCGCTTTGTACGCAAGTGGACGCGGGTTCGATCCCCGGTGGACCTGTTTTTTTTTCTTTTCTTTACCGAATATTTTGTTTTGTCGAGGCATTTGGCGATATTTATGAGTGCGTATAGCCATTTCGTCCGAAATGCACTCCGGAGTGCGTATAGCTTTACTCTTACATAAATGCTGCCCTTGTTGATGAAATTCCCTTGGCAGTGGCAGTCAGACGTCATCTGATGGACCATCAGGGCACGTTCCACCAGGGCTGCTGACTGGCAGTCAGCGTCCCAAATTACGTACCTTGATGGAATTTTCAACAGGGTAGGTACAACATGCCAGTTGTGTTCGGCTCCAGCTAAGTTGGGGCGGCTGTGTGCAGCCCTGAATCAAGGTGGCCGCGCGGGTACACAATGCCAAGTTAAGCACCGCAACCCGTTTATCGCCTGCGCATGTGGGGTGGTGCATCTAATTCCGTTGTCCTGTGGAAAAGTGTACATTGGGCAGATGGGGAGATGTGTTAACGACCGGGCGAGGAAACATTCTCTGTCCTTACGCTCCTCCCCGTCTGGCAACTTAGCGGTCCACTGTGACAGATGTGCATGCTCTCCAATGTTGAATGAAATCAAGACTTTAGCCCGACATAAAACTAAGTATGATCGGGAGATTGACGAAGCTTTTATTATTGCCAACCATGACGCGGGCATGTGCATAAGTGTTCCGTCGCTTGACCCTGGTTAGTGATGAGATGAATTTTATCAGAAAGGCGGGTAGATACGTGTAGCCACATGTCGGCTTGATTGGAAGATGACGTGTTATCGGGTCGATTGCTTGTATGTTTATCTCGTTTCAAGTTTACTTGCTGAATGGCGCAGAAGTAAAAATTTCAGTTGTAAGTCAGCGCTGTGTCTGTGTGTTTCCTTTTACTGGTCCTTCGTCTTTTTTGCGCTGTTGTAACCTATTCAAGATACCTTTTTGTGTTATGAAGACGGTGCGATTTATTGAAGTATCTATTAAATAATGCTTAAAAATTGTTTCGTGTTTTTTTAAGTACAGCGGATATCAGATAGTTTTAACCGGCTAGCTTTTGTCCTGTATTCTTCCAATGATGAACCCTTATCCAAATGCTTTCGCAGCTGATCTTAAGTTTTGCTTATTCTTACGGGGTGCAAAGCGGCATCACGCACAATCTCTTCGAAGCCTTCTTTGCCAGTTAGAAGGGTCATCGCTCATCCCGACAGAATAAAACTTCTCTCTTCGGCAGGCAAAAAAAACAACAACCAGACCTTCCCTCTTCTTCGATAGCGCCTCTAGCCTTACATTGATCGTTACCCTTGAAGTCTCCCCACGTTCCGCCCCTTTGTGTCTGTGTTTTTTGTTGTTATAAAATTTCTTGTACACGTAATTTACCTCCATGGTAAAAAAATCAAAGTTTGGGTTTAATTTAGCACGACCTTCCAAAAAAGCTTCCTCTTAAACCTTATTGGGCTGCTTTGGTGTATTTGCTGCGTTTGGTGCTTACACGTCTCTATTTTTGTTTTCGGCCGTCTTTTGGTTTTGTATACACCGAAATGTGCCTTTAGAGTTGACCACTTTCCTGACGGTGACACTGAAATATTTTATTATAATTTCGTCAATAGTTCTCCGAAGAAGTATAAACCAAAGTATAACCGTTACGAAGAGAAGCTGCTAAGCACTCTAGTTTCAAAACAAAAGCCGCACATTCACGGTAAACGTTTTTCGGACAATTTGGGTTCTTGCTAGTGCTCACGCGAGATCTTCAACGTCCGCTATATGCTTTCTTTTAATTAGAAACAGTTGTTACTATTTTAATCGAACTGAGACGTGGGGAGATCGGAAGAGAAAGTTCTCGAGTTTTGTGCGCATAACGTAGACATTCTGTTAGACAAGTAAAATCTAGACGTGTAGCACCGCCTCGGCAAATATTAATCCCCCCCCCCCCAAAAAAAAAGAAAACTATCACTGTCACGTTTGCTTAAATTAAAGTTAAAGAAAACATGTTGGCTGCCAGATTTAAGATAAAATGTCTCTTTTTTCTTGTGCGCGGATATGACTTTCATTTTCTGTTATTTTCCCGTAGCAAACCCTTTCGGCACAGAAAAACTCTGATCGTACGTTTAAAACTTCATTTTAAGAAATTACACATCGATAACAAATGTTCTATTTTTAACCTTCAGCCTCAATCTGTGGGTGAACTTTTAAAACTAAGAATGTGTTCAAATAAAGGACACAAAATGTTAGCTGCCCTCCATCATGTCACACCACTAGATAAAAACCAAACATTATTTGTCGTGTTCACAAACTTTCCAGCACCTGTCAAATATAGACGAACTTTGTGTCCCTAAGTGTGATTGTTTTTGTTGCCTGTGGGGACGTGTGTTTGTATGGATTTCCCACTTGCGCTGTTATTTTGAGACATGGAACTTTATAGTTAATAACCTACTTGAGGAAACTTCATCCGATAGCCATTTTGAAACAAACGTGGTTGAAACCCGATATTGAAGATAAATATCAATCTCAGATTTATTTAAATTATAAAAGTTTTCGGCATGACTGGCTCGGCAAAATGTAAATCAATTTTTTCTTACTCCATCTGTTTAACGAATTGACGCTGGAACTGTTATGCATATGCGTTTGTACATCATTTATTGAAGTCTCAATTGGCGTGTGTTATAAGCCATTCGACTGTGTTCTATTGTTTTTTACTGAACACTGCACTGAGCTGCTTTATATCGGAAACTGTTTTTCGAATGTGTGTATGCTATTCTTTTTTTATAAACTTCAACTTCCTATTATGGAACGGTCAGATCTATCATCGAGAAGCTGTACCGTGCCAAAACTATTTTTTTAATAATGTGTCTAACCAGACATGTGCACGTTACCCCAAAAGCGTAACATTTCCAGAAACGCACGCGGCTGCAAAAGGTGTTCCGCGTGGCAAGCCGGAGTCATTCTCGCCCCAGCGTTCAATCCTCGTGTTACTCCAACTTTTTATCTTCTGTTATCTTCTATCGGTTACCTTCTGTCCCGTTTTTTTTTTGGGCGCAAGTTCACGCCATTAGACGTGTGTTTCTTCAGTAATTCTTTGTTTCGTCGCCTCGCCATTTGTGACAATATTTCAGTATAAATGGGCTGCATTCCTTTACGATGTATACCTTGAATAATGTAATCGGCTTGTCTTTAAAGTTGACAAATCGTCGGTAAGTAGTTAAATACAATTTTATCGTTATCATAATATGACTGTACAAATTTCACATCAATGCCTCAAACCAACACGAAAGGACACTACTTGAAAAATGCCAACTGTTGAGTGAGCTTGCGGAAATATGTTTTTATGTTCACTGTTGAACAATGTAAAACACCGGGTCCTGAAATGCGTAAAAACGGATCATGTGCTTACATGACAGATCTGAAGGTGAATACACAACATGTATTATTATTTATACAAATTCAATACACGACGCCTTACAGCAAAAAGAGAGACATGAATGTGCATTGATATTTCTACAATAGGCGGAATAATTGGACGTTAGCTTAGGTCATAAACTTCGCAAAATACTTCCTCGGTGTGGTCATATTACTTTAAGTTTTGCGTGCACGTGTTTCCGGACCCTCACTTTACAATTCTGTTGTTCGTCAGTCATGCCCCTTAACATTTTACCATTCTACCTACCATTGCCTGACTGCTCGATACTGGACAAGGTTTTCACTCTCACGGTTATTGCCTTCTGCTTCGTTATATTGAAGTAAGTATTGAATTTCACCTAAAAACTAAGCTATTTCTATTAGAGGCGAGCACGTGACGTCATAGCATCATTCGGGCGGTTATTTCCAAATTATCTTGCTGTGTAAAAGAAACCTGATGGTCAGCAATGTATGCTGCAGTAGGTAGGCGCCCGTCAGCAAGGTCACCACCATGATAGCTGATGTGACGTCAGTGTAAGCTATGAATTTGCGAGAACCAAATAATTATTGCTTGGTACACCGTTGTGAGGAACGGCACGAGCGTGTGGAACCACGAAAACGCACTTTCCAGCTCGACTGCTTATGCCAGCAAAGTAGTTTCCTGTACTATATATCTCGGGTTTGTGTTGCAGTATTGTCCCCCGAAAGACTGGCTAGTCTCCTGTTCGTGTGCCTCTCTCCAAGCAGCGAGATAGCAGCAAATACTCAAAAATAGGGAACATATCCTACTCTCCTCATTTGCATTAGACGGCTCGCCTGCTGCGCCATTTTTTTCTCCTGGCGGCTTGGACGTCTCGCGCACCAAAAACAACAACACATTTTTGCTCTGAAATTGTGATAGAGAACAAGCTACGACATATATTGAGCAAGCACGTGCATGACCCAACGGCTTTTATCGCGCCCTTCGCTACCGGCGGCGAATGCCTGATAACGGCGACTTTCACAAAAACAAGTGTCGCCTTCCACCATTCCCAATTCAATGCGGAAAAACCCAAGCTTGCTGGTAATCCAGCCATTCAAACTGCGCCACACCCATCCGCGCCGAGGCCATTGTATTATCGGGGACTAGAATATATTATCCTTAGTAACGTAAGTCAAGGCAGCGTCGCGAATGAAATGCGCAGGGATGCTGAAAACAATACGTGTACTGTCGGAGCCTTGTCTCGTTGCTAATACTGCTCTCCCCGCGTGACTGCTGCTGGCGACTCTGAATGCCCACGCTCGTTTAGTGTTGGGCTCTTTTTAAGTTCTAGCTTCAGTTTCCCGAGGATGTGTGCATGCCATTCTCGATCAGCAACTATGCATCAACTGCCATGAATGAAACAATAATATAGTGACCCAGGCCCACGTATACATGGCAGTGAATTGTGTGAACTACCGGGAACTGGCTTCATTTTTTCATTCAAAGTTTAAAAAAATAACACAACTTTTGAAAACGATAAACGTTTATTGTGATGCTTGGCCATCCTGTCTAGAAAGTTAGCGTTACATTTGGACGGAGACTGAGCGTCTGGCGATGGATAGTTAATTCTACTATTGAAGAGGCGCTTCAAGGATTTAAGGACTTTGGACAATTAACTGCGGAAATTAATTTGAGTCACATGTGAAGCGAAAAACAGAGAATGGTATTGTCATGCACACGCTAGTTTTTGCTTAAAAAAAAAAGACGGAGGTCAAAGTGCTTCCCAACTCGCGCGACGTTTTTCGAGGGACATACCCTGGGAAGCCACCCGGATTCCCGTTGGGTTCCCACGTCAGAGATCCAAGCCGCTTCCACCGCGATTGTCAACTTTTCAAGTATTAGCATCGTCGAAGGTAGCGGCGGGCGATCGACACAAAAGACGGTTCGCCACGGGGCTGACGGCGAGTGTATCAACGGAGGGCGACAGGTTTTGTTGACTTCCGCATGTTCCCCGGAAACGTGTCACTGTAGATCCAGTAAGCGCCACACGCGCCTTCAGATCGGCAAATAATTCGTTTTTTACTACAAAATTACGCAGCGGAATAGCAGCTTTCGCGGCAAGGTGACGCGTTTTTTTTTTGTCACTTGTGCCTAGATAATTAAATAAAAAATACAACCCTACTAAGAAAAATTAACACGTTTTGCACCTGTATGAAAGTAAACACGTTCATTCCGGTAACAGTCGAGCCATACCGGTCGCCCGTTTGAGCCATACCGGTAACCCGTATAGGTAAACGGTTCGCTCGTTTGGGCAAACGGGTTGCCCGATTGTTCAAATGGGTGCCCAGGTTGCACAAGCGGGTGTCCGGTGACCGGCAAACTGCACCGCTTTCATCAAACGGCTCACCCGTTACGCAGCAAAGTTGTTTGATCCTGAAGTACGGAGCGGTGGCACGGGTGTGCCTGTTTGACTTGCATGCAGCCTCGAGAATGCTGTTTTAAATGGCATATTGCACATGCTACCAGTGTACGCAGAGCAACAACGTAGCAATGGCGACGCGAGAGAAGATTGATCTGGCCGACCGCGCTCGCTCCGCTCAAATGCGAGCGTGGAACTATCGAGCACCGTTAGGTAGCTGAAGATTCAAGACACTGCTTTGTGGTCGCAAATCGTTTGCCCATCGAATGCCTGCGAAGCCGTTCAAGCGCTCGGCGTACCCTACGCCGCGCCATTCAACAACTGTTAGCGCAATATCGCAACCTTCCGTCTGTAAGCTTTGACGGTTCATCGTCGCGGGGGTTTATATTTGAGGCGCCCGCGTCGTGACGACAAAATATACATTAAAAACAACTTTTAATTACCGAAACAAATATAAAATTACTTTATCATGTGGTCCGCGTCACCTTAGGGGCGTCCTATTAGATCACTATTGTGCGAATTCCACAAATCAGCAAGCGCTGTTGCAGATCTTTTTTTTATTTTTTTATTTTGAAATATTAAAGTTTTTTTTCAGTTTCTTCGCGCTCAAAACTGAAACAACCAAATGTTTACCAGAGAAAGGCAAAGGAAGCGCTGGATAACTTTTTTGTGAAGCGACCGGAAACATCGGGAAAACGAGGAAAGAGATTTGTGGGATTCTTAAAGGCCGGCGTACACTTCGCGCTTTCCACATTTGCCAGCTTTCTTCTTTCCTAAATTCTCTCCACTTCTTACTTTGCCCCAACTTGGCTCCTCTTGCAGTTTAGGAGAGGGAGTGCTAAGAGGATTATCTTCCCTGCAGAAAACCGAAGTTGTACGTCGGCCTTTAAGGAGGAAGATTTCGAGGGTAAGCCGAAGAGCATAATGAGTTCAAAGCAGTCAACTCTGAGCTAGTGTTTTCTCAAGGATCATAATCCGGAGCTTCCTTTTCGTACGGTCATTTACGAATACAGAACCTGGTAGAAGATAGTTTCCACGTTTCTGCCACAAGTGTTGGAGTATGTTCATTTACAAAACTTTCTGTCGCTAAAGAACACAAGCGAATTCATCAGTATGTTGAAAATTCATCATGCAGAAACTGTGCTATTTTGTTTTTTATATATATATAGGACTTGTACTATTCCTTAGAAAAGTACAGACTAATGAAGAAAGTGAAGGAAGTGCTAGAGCTTAACTAAGTAAAGTTTCAATCAGGTTCAGGATTCTCTGTGGATAGCTATCTGGCCGCTTTGGAGTTTTATCTTCGTTCAACTGTTGTAGAGTATGAGGGAAAGAAATACGTGCAAAAAGAAGGGGTCTGCATAGGTCCTTCTGAGGCACCAGTGTTGGCGGAGATTTACACTGACTTTCATGATCCTGCCGTGATTGATGGACTGCGAAAAATCCCCTCGGGCAGTTGTTTTGTCAGAAGATATGCTGACGACATCGTTGTGTGTGCTTTTAAAAATGAAGTGGCGCAAAAGCTAGAAATGTTAATAAGGTCATCAGCTCGTAAGCTGACGTTCCCGGTGGAGCAGCCAGAGAATAAATTGCTGCAATTCTTGGATCTGCGAATTCACGTAGGTGAAGCATCATGCTGGGAATATGGAACAACAAATCCAAAGCCGATCCTTCCACAAAAGAGCTCCCACTCTAAGGTTGTAAAAGCGGGTGTTGTTAAGTCATTGATCACTAATGCTTTAAACAGGTCTTGTGAACATTTAATAGAGAAGGCAGTCAAAGGGCAGTGTGAGAGGCTGAACAGCGCGGGGTACGGTGAAGATTTCATTAGGAGGCAAGTGACTACAATGAGCAGGGCAATGGAAGAGAGAGAAGGGAGAATGAAGGAAAGTTTCGCAGTCGTGCATATTTCCACTCGATTTCTCACAATATAAGAGCTTGTGCGAGGACCTTTGGTGTAAATGTCGTGTTCAATACAAATCTCAAGTTAAACAGCCTTACCCTATTTAAAAAAAGAAAATAAAGGAATGCCAGAAAGCCCATTGAGAGAAATCGATAACTTGCGAGGAAGGAGTGGTGTAAAAGATACCTTCAGCGTGTGGGATTAAGTATGTGGAGCAAGATTCCAGGTGTTTGAATGATACACTAACTGAGCATAAAAGAAACGTGAACATCAAAGCGGCCAATCAGCGTGTTTGGCCGACTTTGCCGCACTAACAACCGCTATACCTTCCCCCGCTACCCAACAGCGGATGGGCAGATGGCTCCGGAGTCGGTTTTGGCGTAATTTTCGGGGACTGTGCGCAGGCAATCATCACCCCTCTGCCGAGACCAGAATACCTCCGGGAAGGACTTGCCATGTTGTGATGTGCGTGCATTGCCGAGTAACCAACTCTTCTACACACGGAAAACAGAGATTTGGCTCTCGCGCTCGCCGCAGCCAGGGACGAGCTGTGGCCATCTCACAACAACGAAGACTAGGGAAAGGAACGAACATGCGCTGCGGCAATCATGCAACAACGAAGACTAGGGAAAGGAAGGAACAACACAAGACATAATTATACAGATTTTTGTGTTGTTAGTCCTTCTCACTAATCTTCCTTGTTTTGCGCTATTGCATTTTCATTATGTTTGACTTTGACCAACTAGCCCAGCTCTCAATTTTAGCACTTTCTTCCACGCAGCAGTATTTCACTAGATGAGGGCTATATTTCTGCTCCTTTCTTCGATGCGGGCGAAGGCTCTTCTGCATATCTTAGGTTGCTATAAACAATAGTGTCGCGAAGGTTTGAATGGTACTTCCAGCACCCGGTGGGAACTTTGTGATGGTTGTTTACAAACACTACCGAACAACAAATTAGCAATTTTTTTTATTATATAGAATGCGATGATCCCTGAGTATCCGAAGTAACACGCATGCTCGAGTATCAAACTATATAATGCCAGTAGATGTACTGAACAATCGATAGAGCTAGAGAGGTTTGCAACTTTTTACCAATAAAAGTTCTAGAACGTTTCTGTGTTCCTTGAATTTCCCGTTGTTGGATATCTGGGACTACTTTAAACCGTTTACAATAAAACGGCCATCTAGCATTTCGACAAAACAAATTATTTGAAAAACTGACATAAACCGGTAACCGAAGCCGTAGCATTAAGACCGTAAAAAACCCAAACGAAACCGATATCAACAGGACAGGGCAACCATAACCGTTACCGAAAGGTTATATTTTTCGGTGTGAGTCCCTGGTTTGTTCGCCGCTCGCTAGCTAAGTTTATGTTTTACTTAAAACAAAAAGTCTATACTTTTTTTTTGTCTCCGTTTAGGACGGGAGCGAAAGAAAGCAAGGTAAGCTTCACTGCTGTTTACATATTTGGGTTCGTTTTGCAGATGTTTGCAACATGGTCAGTACCACCGCACTTTCTCCATGGTCTACGGCCGCGACAGTTTGGTGAACCATGCCAAAACGTTGACTGAGAGTATCAGATGTCGTGTATGTTTTTCTTGCCTATCACATTTTAAAATGATCCGTCTCACAGCTACAACATCACTTTCACCCAGACCTTCTACAATCTCCTCTTCACTGCGTTCGAGAAGTTCATCTTCTGAGATGACAGCGCTAACAGTATTCAGGGTACTGTAGGGGGTTACAGTAACCTGGTCACCTCCCAGGATTGTCATCTTTAGGAGCGCTGTGCTCTGCGGCTTTTTCTACCTCAACAAAAAAATCACCAGCTAGCGTTTTTTTTTTTTTGGGGGGGGGGCATTATAATATTTTTATTCACTTGATCTAAGTGTTTTGCAGTTAAAAGGGGAGAAACTTTTGACAAATGCACAGTGTCACTTGTAGAGTGAACTACAAGAAATCGAATACATTTTTTGGTAAGATTGCTTCTTCCAAAGTAAGAGCAGCGCGGCCCCTTGTGAGTATGTCACTCCGCTCTGGGTTAAGAAGCGCGGGAAGCCTTAAGAGAAGCAAGGATGTTCAGACTCCGCGGTACACCGCGCAGCACCGAACCCCACAACGGGTTAGGTAATGCGCCATAGCAAGAAGGGCTTTGCTGGAGTCATTATTCTGACGGTACTTCCGGGAAACTATACCCAAGCGTGGGTCCAGACAGATGACCATCGCTGAATAAGGTTAACCCTTGATGCCAACAAAAATGAGAGTGGAAAGAAGAGGAAAAGAAGAAGAGAAAAAGAAAAGGAGAGGAAAAGGGAAGAGAGGCGACTGGCTGGATCATCCTGGCCGGGTCATTGCGAGGACTCCGGTCTATGACAAACGGTGTTCAAAGTGGTGGACTGCCTTACCTTGGGGCCCCGGATGGTTTAACGATCCCCGGGGTCTGCTTGACCACCAGGATGCCCTTTTCCCCAGAAACGGGACAGCCACGCACTGCCTGGCGTGGGCGGCCGAACCCGCATGGTTCGGGGTCCGTGGCGACGCCACTCACCAAACACCTGTTAACGCAGGTGCCCACAGTGGAGACTCGGGAAGATGCGACGGTTCGAGGAGTAGGCAAGCCGGCGGTTCGGTGGTTAAGGCTTGCTCGGCCGACAGTGCGCGTTGGTAAAGTGGACATGCATCAGAAAGAATGAAACTAGAAACTTGTTTTATTTTATTAAACATGTGGAAGATACACAGAAAGGGGGGACGCACAACAAAGACTTCCAACAGATGACACCGCTAACAGTATTCAAGGTACTGTAGGGGGTTACGGTAACCTGGTCACCTCCCAGGCTTGTCATCTTTAGGAGCGCTGTGCTCTACGGCTTTTAGAGCGCAGCTCTTATGCGCCCGTTTCCGGCTTGAGCGGCGTCGCCGTCGGCGTCACCGCGCGGTGCATTATGGGAAATGTCCCATAATGCACCACGCGAGCCCCCTCTCCCAGGGTCACGTGACCTCGGGGGGGGGGTCACGTGACCCCCCCTCCAAGATCACGTGACCCACCAGGTCACGTGACCCCCCTCGAGGTCACGTGACCCCCGTGAGGGGAGGAGGAGAAAGGAGGGGTATACCCGCCCCTCAGTACCCTTCCTCCTCCTCCTCAAGAGCTGCGCTCCAATTCGGCATTACAGGGAGTTGTAAACGGCTTTCATTTTTTTCTACCTCAACAAAAAGGTTTCCATGGTACTTCCGGAAAACTATAACTGTTACCAATACGCTCGTTTTGTACTTGTTTATTTATTCTAGTTCGTTTTATTCTTTCTGCACAAACTCAGTTTAATATGATTTGCATAATGTAACATGCCTGAATGATGAACACGTCTACTTAGATCATTTAGAAAAATATTCAGAGCACCAATCTAAGTATGAGCCCCTGAAGCACAATCGAAAGTGAAACATAAGGTCGGGAATACCGTCCAAGAAGGCGCACACATTTTGGCAATCAGACAAGTAATCTTGAAACATTGTGCCAAACGGAGGATTCGTAGGATAAGTTCGCGATTTCCGTCTAAGTAAGGGATGATCAACAAAGTCAAAGTCTTTTGAAGTTCGAAATATAATGTCTCCACCTGACCGCGCGGAATAACAATAGGCAAAACAAAAATGTTAAAATCACAATTATTTTTAGAGCGCAGCTCTTAGGAGCCCGTTTCCGGCTTGAGCGGCGTCGCCGTCGCCGTCGCCGTCGGCGTCACCGTCGGCGTAACCGCGTGTAACCCTCGTAACCCTCGTGAGGGTTACGAGGAGTTGTAAACGGCTTTCATTTTTTTTACTTGTCTTCCACTCACAAGCCATGCTGTATAGGGCTAAACCTGTTAAAAAATTCAACAGTTTTAAAAACACAACAATTTTATAGACCTTTGCGAACGGGATAGTGAAGAGACGGAACTCTAATTTTTACATCATCCGGTTTTTCCGCAATCTTGATTTCAAGAAGGTGTTCCGTTTTACGGCAACGATAACAGTCGCAACAAGAACTTTGAACTTCATAACAAGACAAAAAATAGGGGACCCCATGGAAATGTATTATTCTCGATTACCCATAAATATTCGGCAGTAGTTACCGTGTAACACGACTGTACATATAATGCAACTATTCAACATATGAGTCAGTACACTATGTACATTGTGCATAAACACTCTTCAATAAAACGCATTACTAAACAACAATTTCAAACATAATAGAATATTTAGAGCATAATGAAATGCACAAATAAATATAGACAACTGTATTCGTATAAATGCTCAAGAAATTTCAGGCGCGGCATTTTTTAAATACTCTTATTCGCATAAAACAATTAACGTTCCATATGTTTCATACAAATTCAAGTTGTACATCGCAAATATCAAAATAAAAACATTATTCTTCAAATATGACGTTTTATTATTTGTTTTTAATATTGCTTTACACGAATATATGTTCCCGATTTAAGTGATAGTTTTGTGATGTGTGATCTGTCTTTCTATATAATCCTAAAACTTTTTCGTGGACTAAGGTCCTAAGAAAGTAAATCGGCAATATGCATTTTGCGTTCCGCCATCCGTCTTAACGTGGCGGTCGCTTTTTTTTGTTTTGTTTTGCTGTTTCATTTTAATTATTATATTAGTCTCGCAAAGTTAAAAGCGGCAGAAATATTTTGGTTCCAAAAAGATTCGTTTAATCCCAAACTGTATTCAGAACACCAATATTGTTTTTCTTCTCGGTGGCCATAAATAAATAAACACTGTATCGTTTTATTATTTGGTTGATTCAGACTTCTCGCATCCCTGAATAGCAAACATACCACGTGTATGTTCAAGTAAAACAACCAACCAACAAGAAATATTTAACTAATGTGACGCGTTTCCGGTTATCCGATCTATCCGCTCTTTCGTCACCAATCTATTCCGCAACGACGAAAACAGCAAATTGAACAGGAGGACAACATTCGTGTCGGTGAGAACCTTCCGAATTTATCGGTGTCGTTCTACAAACGTCTCTGGCGGTTTGCCGTATTTATTCGCGGAGCTGCCGGTAATTATTGCCGACGCTCAGTCGCCCCAGGACGCCATCCCAACTCCAGCTCATCACGGAGTTCCTGTCACTTTCAGCCTGTTTCTGTCGGTGCCCCGGAGCTCGTGGTACAAACTAGTTCCCGCGCCGAGTTCTCCGAGAGACACAACCAAAACTTCGAAGCCTGCGGGCGTTGGCTAACCGCGACGGCTCCCGAACCCTTTTCGGCGTGTCACGATACGTTAATTGCGTGCGCTGCAACTCCAATTTGCCGCGCCTCCACTGTGCATTGATCCAAGGTAGGAAACACTTCACTTCGTGCAACGTCGCTTCGCTTTTTGTGCCGTTAATAATTTCCTCCCGCTTATTTTTGGTTCTCTCGTCTCTCGATGCAAATGTTTCTCTTCTTCCAGCTGGGCGAGTAGAGCAACGGAACAACACATCGTGTAAACATTAACCGACAAGTCCGTGGAGGCCATTACGTGCGGGCTTGTCAGTTTGCATCCCCTTCCCCCCCCCCCCCCTCGTGACCATTTCATGAGTGTGTGAGTGTGTGCTACGGGAGGCGAAACACGCTCCTGATTGGCCAAGGCAGAACGTGGCTTCCACCGTGCTGCCAACCGAAGGGTCGGAAGGATATGGCTGCGCATTTCTCCGTTCGTCAGGCATGGCGGGAGCACCCCGGTAGTGAGTTCGGCGTATCGTGTAATCGGTAACTAAATTAATGGCCGGTAATTTTCCCGGACGTATGTATAATTCGAAGATGCCCGTTGCGATGGCACTTCCGAGGGAGGGCGGGGAGGGTGGGCGAAGTCGGGGGGCCCGCGACTGGGGCGCTAAATGATTCATAACGAGCGCTCGCATAATAGGCGCGATAATGTTCGCCGAGCAGCCGGAATACGTGTGAGTTTGGTGAGCGCCCTGTTGCAGAGTCGACGTTCCGGGGTGCTCTTTATTTTCTTTACTTTGTTTTATTTCTTCGATATTTATTTTTTATTCTAAGTAGTAACTTCGTGTTTTATTTCATTTTCCTCAAGTGGAAAGCAATACGCCACTCATTCAGTAAGATACGTTTTCGCAGAAAGACAGGATTTTATGTAACACACTTCTTTATATACTTCTACTAAAAAAAAAAACTAGGTTTCTTTTCTTAGGAGTGATGAGATTTACTTTATTTATACAACTGGTGTATTATCAAGGCATGTTCATCAGTGTAACGAGAAAGACATGGCCTCTTCACAAAAGTTTTCCCATTCAACGAACTCAAATAAAACACAAAATCTCCCCCCACGCACACACAAACAAAACGCCTGTTTTGCACACGTCTCTCACGTAATGAACCTCCTCCTCCCCCAAAGAAAAAGAAAAGATTCATCTTAAATATACGTCGGAGGGCTAATTTTGAGTCTCACGTCTGAGGACCTGCATCTATTTGGTGGTTAATTTTTTAGGTCATTCCACATGCTGAAAAAAAAAGTGTGTTTCAAAATGCTTTTAGAAAAAAAAAAAAAAACACGATCAAGTTAAAATAATGCATGCGTAATTGAAGCAACTTAAGCAAACTTTAAGGGTAATTCAGGGTCCCTATGAGATATTTCCTGACATATGCTTCTATGTAATGCCGACGTGCCAGATAAGAGCATATTTCAGGAAAACTCCTTATTTAAATTATGTAAGAATAAATATATATATATAGCGCTTTTTTGTGTGCCTGATGAGGAGGGGGGGGAGGGTATTATATTGTGATATACGCTTTGTATTCACGTGTATCAAGATAAATATATATTTTCGGGAGCTCAGTTATTCTTCAGAGCTAGGCTTTCTAAACGTGCCTACATTAGACACTTTTCTCACCACGCATCATACGCATGTCGTACGCGGATAAAATTTGCGAGGCTTTTTTCGTCACAATAACAAGGGAACTTAATGGACGAAGCGCTTGTTGGAACGCGTCATGATTCAAGAAAGAATAAACATGCAAGACCAACACGACACAACCCCATCTTTCAAATAGCTACAGCCGTATAGGAATTCTAAAACGAGCAACCGTTTAAATAATGAAAAAAATTATAAATGTAAGGTAACTAAGAGAGAAGAGAGAGAGGATACATTATAAAATACAAAGTCAAGTCGACGGAGTCATTTCAGATTTGAGGAGTTCAACTACAGTCTTCGCTAGAAACAGTGAGAAATTATAAACGTTTTTATTGCATTGTTTATGGCAAATTACTCTGTAATCTCCCGGCCACATCTTCTATTATGTCC
>JAZHYW010017788.1:0-24585 GCA_037355805.1 Ixodes ricinus
CAGCAGGGTCGCCACAATGTTCGCTCATGTGACGTCAGTGCGAGCAATGTAGAGTATTGGCGGCGAGATGTTTTCCTCTCCTGACGGCATTACCTTGCCAACAACAAGTTCGATGATATTTGTGATGAGCACGATGGAAGCTTGAAATCATTGCGCTCTGAAACCAACACTGCCAACACCGTTAAAATTCAAGTTAGGTCTTAGATTCGTGTTATTTCCGTCGACAAAAATCCTTTGCTGAGGTCATAGTCAGCATTCGGTCAATCGTGGAAGGCCAAAAACAGCGACGCTTTCGATGGCCCACGTCGCCAATAGTAAGTGGCAGCTTAAAAAAACGCAGGGAGTTTCCTGTTACGTTTGCGCCTCATGCTTCCCGATTGGCTCTTCGGTGTTCTTATGGCTGACGACTTAAATCCCATCGGGTGCGATAAGAAGAAGCCAGGGATATGCCAGGCCCGGCGATAGCCGTCAATGACTATGGCTGCACACAGTATCTCGTACGAACGATATAGTAGACAACGCAACTGGAGCGGTCACGAGAACCAGCGGCGCTGCAGTCGGATCTTACTTCCCGGTCTCGCGCGTCGTCTGCTACCACCGCGTTGAGAGCTTGTTCTTTTTTTTTTTCAGTTTCCTTTTCTTCCTTGGCTTTTTTGTTTTTTTACTTCCATGTGTATAATAGCAAAAAAAGATGATGGAGACGAAGTGTTATACACCACAGAGTTGAGAGTGTGAGAGTTCTTCCTTTAGTGTTTGAAATTTATTTTTGTGTGCGTCTGTTTCCTTGCGCTGTGAAGTGTTAGTTTGAATCACCAACTCGGCCAAGCTCGGGTATTGCTATTCACACTTGGTGGGCTAGACAATCCAGAAGTAAGACTCGACTGCAGCGCTGCTAGTTCTCGTGACCGCCACTGAGCCCAGTCGCAGGCGGAGCTGTGAAACTTATACCCCATTCACACGGCAGCGTAAAGGTACCTTTAGCTTAGGTCCCTTAGCTGAAGGTACCTGTCGTAAATGGCGTTCTTGATCACACGATAAATAAACGGAGCACTTTAAGTTGATGTCGATTGCATTCCTGCTAAACCGCGAGAGGAGCACGTGATAAACAATTATTCCTCGAAATCGGTTTCACGCGCAGTTTTTGTAGTGTAGTGATGGGAGTTTGTTGATAGATTGGGGGAAAAGAAGAGGAAATAAAGGTGGAGAACAGTGATGGTCGCCATTGCTTGGCTCCTGTCTCTGCCGCCTTTCTGACCATTATTTACCATTTCAACAACTCTACATGCCAGTGACGCTATCGAAAGGAATGGGTGACGACGAGGATAAAAGGTCCTGGGCGGGAGAGTCGGACGACTCGTCTAGAACCTCGAACAAGAGCTCGCAGTGGTCCATCGCGTTCGGGTTCGTAGAAGACATTCTTTTCCACGTGCCGCCGCTGCTACCTGCTAGCTGGAGTATGCGTTCCTCGTTAATGTATTATTCCATCGCATTTGTGTCCACAATCATTTCGTAATTCGCTACTTATATATATTCAATTTGTTATAATGCATTAAACAAGATATATTTATATATCTGTGATTTCTATTTGGAGTTTTTGGGTCCGAGGCTACTCCCTGTAGCTGTAAAGGGAGCTCGGCGAGCTCCGTTTAACACAGGACCTCCCTTAGCGAAAGGGACCTTTATGCGCCATGTGATCACGATCTCCAGCTCCCTTTACGACAGGTACCTGGGCTAAAGGTACCTTTACGCTGCCGTGTGATTTGGGTATTAGGGTGCCTACATGTTACCGCTCCGCTTTAGGCTGGCGCTAACTCCTTGTTATTCTTTCCCAGATCCTCTCACACTCTCATTTCTTCCCGCTTCTTATTTCGCTAAACGTAAACAACGTTGAGTTTCTGTAGTCTCGAAACACCAGCAACACTGTGAGGCCACTTCAGTTTCCGTTCATAAGAGGAGTCGGAGGCTCAGCGGGATGGCGGTCGTGGTGGCTGTCGCTCTCTTTATTCGGGTGTTTCATATTTTGAAGTTACGAGCAGGAAGTGTGCGTTGCTCTTAACGAAACGCGAGTTCCCGCGACAAAATGGAACGCAACAGACCGGCATTGAACGCCGAAACCTCGCCGTCGGAACGAGAGCGGTGAGCGCTCCCTAGCCCTAACGAGGATTAGCGGCGTAGTGCGAGCGCACGACCGGCGAGTGTGACAAAATGGTCGACGAAAACAGCGGAGGTTGCCGTGATAACGGGGTAGGCAGCACTGGCTTGTCGGCAACAGGTATCACAAACGTTGTCGCCACCCCAAACAGCGGAGCGGCGGAAACATGTAGGCACCGTAGTGAAACTGAGCTTGCTCCAGTAACGTCCATAGTAGACGCTTTGCACACGCGCCGCATTTCAGCAGCCATTGCCGACCTTCCCTTGTCTTACCGAGATAGCGAGCCACTAAACGGCTGTTGATGGGCCTCCATATTATAGGCCAATGCTGGGGAGAAGGAAAGGGTATAAAATCTAAGATGCCAATGACTTGGCCCACTGCTACGGTAATAATGAAGCGATGTAAAGGGAATAAAGGGAAACGAAAGATCGGTTGTGCCTATAGAAATGTCTATATAGTGATTTCAGTCGGCCTATCGTAAAGAAGCATCTCAAAGCAGAGGGGAGTATTTTCGCGGGTCCCCGGGGCGTCTGGCAGGCGCACTTTGGAGCGAACCCTCGCCACCCGGTTCCGCTTTATTTCTAGATCGGGCACCCGAGCGCGTCTCCGAGATCTACGAGAGACAATTCTCGCTCTTCAAGCAAAACGGGCCGTGAGGGAGAGAAAGGAGAGAGAAGGACGAATATAACCTATGAATGACGGAGCGCGGGACGTGCGTCTCCCGAAGATGTAGAGTTTGCAAAGCGGCGTCGCCATCCGTCCACGTCTATTTCGGGTCGCTTCGTCGGGGCTCGGGGGCGAGGCCGCCGGTGTACAAACAACGGGTCCATGTCTCCCCCCCCTGCGACCGCGCGTTCGGCCGTTTCATTCCTGTATCTTGCTGAGAGCACGCGGAAGCGGACGATTACATTTTTCTTTCTTTTGCGCTTTGTTTTCTTTTTTGTGAGGATGGAGCGATGCCCCGAGTTTTTGTCAGAGATGATTTTATAAGCCCAGTGAACATGGTACTTGAAGGTGAACCTGTCTGTTGATTTGGCCTACTTCATTTATTGAAATGTTTATTAGATAAAACGAAGAGTTGCGTTAACACCTCCTCGATCCTGTAAAGGCGCTCGTAGAAAGTAAGAAAAAAAAACCGTATAATTCTTATTTGACTTCCCAATGCGGAACTTCGCAGGCATCCCCTGGCTTTGCGCTATTGTAACTTGGCGAATCGGGGCTCAAGTGGCACGAACTCGAACAGTATACACATTGGTTGAACCAAGGGACTTTAGGCTGAATAAGTGTCCCTGCTTATCTCACCACTATTCTCCGTTTCACTTTATGACCCACCGCAGCTGATGCTACTCGTTTTTTGTGTCGGGAATTGCTGGATGAGTGTGCTGTTCCGATGGCATGAGCAGAATCCGTAGTCGACATTGTTCACGATTTAAACGCTCGGTGTCACGGCGAACACGAGAACAGACGAGGCATATTCGCAGGAAGGTATCGAGAGTAATTTTCGCCGAACGTGTACAAATAAACCCTAAATAGAAACAAATAAAAACGCTACTTAAAAAGAGAATAAAAAACGTTTTGAATGAGAAACCTCCCGGAGAATATATTCTCAGTGGTATGACACGAGCCAACGGTCGGATGCTGGTGTCGCACTGTCGGCAGATTTCTTCTCTCGGGACGATCCTGGGTTCAATCCCCACCCCTGCCCGTTTCGATATGGATGAACATCGTACCGGCGTGCGGTCTCGTATCACTACTGCGGGGTGCACGTTAAAGACTCCAGGTTAGCGGTTGTACTGCACTGGCTAGATCGCTCAACTAAAGCTGGGAGACTCGTAGCCCATTGAGGCAGACCAAGTTCTAGGCTGTAAAAACATACACACAACCCCCGATTTCTTTCTAAGGAGTTCCTCATTCGCTCGCATACATTACGGCTCATTCGTCTTCACATTTTAGTTGTTCAACGAAACTTGAGTATTTCAGCAAAAGTGCTCGAGTCTATGTTCTCGCACAAAACTTTATCGAACGGACCGCATAAATCGAAGGCTACAAGAGTCTTCCCGATGCCCAGAGTCGATGCGCGACTGCGCGTTGTCAGCCAAGAGCACCTTCACAACGGTGAGAAACTCCCTGCCCTCGCCACTTAGGTTGGGTGTACCTCCGGAGAAATCCGAATACCATCTAGGCTCAGGCCCCTAAATTCCAAGTGCTGCCGTCACGAGTCCGCGCCGTTGAACGGAGGCGGCCGACGCACGACAGCGAACATCAACGCGGATATTTCATTTCTGGACGTCGGGCATACCGGCCTCAACGCTGTAGTTTTACTTTGTCCAGATGGAAAACCGGAAAGAAGGCGGGGAAAGTGGGGGCTCCAGGGAGGAGGCAGCGCCTGGTTCCCGATATAGCGCCAGAACAACGAGCGTCCCGTTGCACATTCCACGGCGACGCGCATCGAGATCGCGACAAGAGCCAAACGGCCCGGGGGGACGCTTGTACACGAGCCAGCTCGACCAAGCAACTCTCCTCCCCGCATCACGTGACCGGGCTCCCAACACGTGCATGTGTACCCCAACAGCGCAGTCAGGTGACTCATTGCCGTCAGCTGAATGGTCCAGCCGGTGCCTAGGCTCCACTCCACGGTCGGCTTTGGAGTGCATCGAAACGGCCGACGCATGACAGAAGACTGGCGCCAGTGGCGCGCCTCGCGTCGTGCGCTCTGCGTCGCCGTTGCCGGAATGCGCTGATCTTAGCGGACCGTTGATTATTTTTTCCTCGCCCACCGCGTGCAGTCTGCGGTGCCCCGTTGAAGCCCGCGGATTAGGCAGGCTCATGAAAAACAAAAACAACAACAACAAACATAGTACGCGCAGAAAACAAGGAGAATACGCGTGTCTCAACCGTATGCAGTCTCCGCGCTAAAATAAGGCGCATCCTTCTCTGCCGCGACCGGTGACAGAGATTGGTTCGGTGACGTTTTCTCTGGGGGCACCGCCTCAACTAGGTTGAGCTTCTTATAATCAGCTGGGAAAAAAAAGGGAAAAAATTATTATGTTCACGTTTCTCGCTTCTTGATTGGATGCTCTAAGACAACTTTAGTGAGTTGCTGGCAACTTTAGTGAGTTGCCACTCAAGAAGAGCAGTGCGTGGCGGACGCACTGCTCTTCTTGAGTGGCAACTCACTAAAGTTGCCGGGAATGTTCTTGGACCAGGCACGCCAACACACGACTGTAGAGACCTTGGGGCAGCCTTCTCCACTGTGAGGAAGCAATCGCCACTTCAATGTCTTCCTTTCATCGACTTGGTAGAGCTTCGAAGGTATGGCGCCCCCGACGACCATATCGCATCTCAGTGGTTAAGAGGCGTTTTGTTGTTGAAACTAGGTTGCCCTCGTGGCACGATACTGATCCCAGTTTTGTTTGGATGAACGGTTGCAAAGAAATCCGGTCATCTGCTTTTCGAGGGCATCCGGGTTCGGCATGTGCTTAGAAACTTCTAAAAGCAGTTGTAGTTCATCTATACGTTAGCAGTCGCACACGCCTCGGAGGCGCGTCACCAAACTGCGTAACCGCCGAAATATATTTCAAGCCCGAACCGCGTCGAAGAACAAACGAAATGGAAATACAGGTTGTCTCCGATGTCCGGGGTCCTGTTTCTTTAGATGCGTTTATTAATTAATACTGCCTTTATTAACGCGCCTGTTTCTTCCCATTAAGGAAGTGCATTTGACAAAGCGTGTCCCGCACCCCGAAACACTCTTAGTTAACGCCCGGCAGATTTCACGACTGAATTCTGGTTTCATTATTAGCGGCAAATTACCATTTCATTTTTCCAGGGAATTTTTATAGAAAAAAAAAAACACATCTACCTGAAATTAGCTTTCGGCGAAACAGCCTCCCACCGACCCTGCGCTTGAAGGGCGAATTTCATTTAAGACAATATGAAAATATGACACGGCCCCATGGTTGCCACCTCTCGTAGTTACAAATATTCCCAGACACAATTTTATTCCGACGCTGTATCTGCTCGCTGTCTCGAATCCTAATTATTTCATCCCACTTCAAACCGAAATGTTTAAAAAGATATATATATATATATAAAAAACACAACGATGAAAAACAAAACGTGTCTTTTTTTTGTCGGCACACGAAATTGGATCTGGTTTATGTCAGGCACGGAACGAAGAGAGCCAAATTGACAGTCCATGGATTATGTTAAGCCTTAAGACACACACACACACACAAAAAAAAAAAGAAAAGCAGAGGCTTTGGTTCCGCATAAAAAAAAATGTAAATAAATAGAGAGCAAACAAAAAACTTTGGCGAGACCGATCTTCTTCTTTTTTTTTTTTAGCAAGATATTAGCGGGTCAGCTGCGAAGGATGCTGGAAGACCGGCACGTCGACCCGGACAGTGAGAGGTGCGGGGTGGCCGCCGACGCGGCCCACCTACACTCCTCGACTGCGATGATCAGAGAAACGAGCGGGTTGGGCTCCAAGTGGCGTCCGCAGGCCTACCGCTGCCGTGCATACCTCGGCAAACCTCACGTATGAGGGCCCTCACTCCCCCTCAACTTCACAGGTGAGGTGAGGGTCACTGAGTTTCTGAACAAAGAAAATTCATGAGTGTGAGGGTGAGTGGGGACCGTAAGGTCCTGAGGGGTGAGGGCCGTCAGAGCCGTGAAGGCTGTGAGGACCGTGAACGCGTGAAGGGTTTGAGGGTGTGAGGGGCGTGAGGGCGGTGATTGCGTGAGGGGTATGAGGGGCGTGAGGGCCATGAGTGCGTGAGGGGCGTAAAGTTCAGTAAGTGTGAGTGAAGGGCTGAAGGTGAGTGTAGCTGTGAGGGTGAGTGACGGGCTTAGGTGAATGTGGCTGTGAGGGTGAGTGAGGGCGACCTAAAATGCCGACCTCTGCTGCCGTGCATCATATCGGAGCACATCTTAGGGCCGGCGGAACCCCCATTTGTGAAGAGGAAGGCGCTCAGGGCGCTCATCTTGCGAGACACGGGACCCTCGAGCAGCTCTAGAAGCAAGGCAGCCCTCCCCGAGCAACTCGACGGACCTTGTAGTGTCGGACGGGCGCATGGCGGAGGTGACGACAAGACATTGTAGAGATCCCTACCCACCCCCTCCTCCCCCCCCCTCCAACGACTGTGACACGACGCCGCACAGGTGCATAATGATCGACGCCTACCCCCTTCTTCAACGCCATTTGTCTCTCTCTTTCTACATGGTAAGGACAAGCACATTTGGCATGCCTCTCAAAAGTCAAATTCTATCAGTACAAACACGAATCTGGGCACGCGAACGTCGTTTCGCAACACGTTTTACGTCTATTTTTGTAGAGCTCAACTCCGGGTCGTGAAATAGAAAAAGAAGTGCAATAGCGGCGGCCGTGTATTTCCTTTGTCCTATACCGGATATTCGTCGTCTGCAAACTGGTTTGCGAGCGTGCTCTGAGGTGGTCATTGTTCGCATGTTTCGGTAACATTACTACTTGTGGCAAATATCCTGCTCATCGCCGGCCTGTACGTTGGCGCTCTCAGCGTTTTTGCGTTCAGAAAGCCACCCGCGAGCGAGCTCGCAAACCAGTGAGGAAAAAATTGCGTATGTTTGTATGTTTAAACAGCCTCGAAGTTGGTACACCTCAACGGGCGACGAGTCTCCTAGCTGTAGATGAGCAATTTTGCCAGTGCGGTACAACCGCAAGCCTGGGGTCTTTAACGTGCACCACGCAGTAGTGATACACGACCGCATGCCGGTACAATGCTCATCCAGATCGAAAAGGGCAGAGGGCAGGAATCGCACCGAGGAGGTTCTGCAGCTCAAGCTTTAGATCCACGCTCCGAGCTGAGACGCGTTAGCCGACTCGGCCGACGAACAGGCGGGTATATATGACATGAAGAATGCCCGTCCACCGTCTTTTTCTTTTTCTTTTAGCTGTATATTTAATATTTTATTACATTCCGAGTTCAGCTGCAGAAAAATTAGACATAGAGGATTTTTCGATACGACGTTCCCGTGCCCAGTTTCAGGTACGTACATTTGGAATTCCAATTTGGCGGAGCGTGCTAAATGTGCTGGTTCTTACGGCCTTCGAAGCGAGCAGCGCGTCCTTTGTACGATGTGCGGCCAGTGTGACAGCGACTTCCACGTTGAGTGGCAAGTTATTGCGGCAAGTTGATGACGCAGCTTCCGGCCGTTTCTGAACATTGCACAGAGGGTCCGTCCAGCGGCGCAGAACACGAGTGGCTTCGAGAAAAAGTGCATGCTCCGTTCCTCCGTGTTCTTATCGGCTGATGCTGCACTCTCACTGACTGCGATAATCAGATGCTCGGCTACGCCCTGCGTTTTTTAAGTTATCAGTGATTGTTGGCGACTCCTGCGAAATCGACGGTACATACATACGTAAGTTCACTGCATAATGAACGAGTCCACGGATTATCCAGGCTCGCAAAAGCACGAGTGTGCTTGTGGGCGGAACACTGTGGCAGTGGATAGGATGGATTACTCTTACATAAAACAAAACAATGTACCGGGATGCTTTCGGCCTAAAAAGATAACACTTTACGTTACATGTTACAAAACCCAACAAGTTACAAACTCTGTAAACTTAAAACTTTGAAAATCACAGGATGAAAACGTACAAAACTAGTAACTACCCACCAACTTTAAAGAGGCAAAAAAAACAAAGAAAAAAACAACAAGCTATTATACTTCGTTTCAGCTTCGGTGCGAGCGCGGACGATGTTATGAGCCGAAGGGCCAATCAAAGAGCGCAAAAAGTGCAGCGTCATGGCGTGCTCTCTGCGCTTGATAGGACTAGCCGGCGGAGGAGCGCGCACAGAGAGAGGGGCGAATACCGGCTGGTCCTATCAACTGCAGAGAGCACGCCATGACGTTGTGCCTCTTTCGCTGTTTGATTGGCCCTTCGGCTCATAACATCGACCGCGCTCGGACCGAAGCTGAAACGAAGTATAGTGGTTGCAAACTTGGTTAAGCAGCAAAGTTATTGCACCACTCTCTCAGCTATCTCTTAATAATCCTAAGTGACCGTAAATACAAAAGTCGGTCTGGCAACATGTTATAATAAGGTCGAACATAAAAAAGCCGTACTCTTTTACCGTAGTTTGTAAAAACCCTTGGCAGAACGAAACGTTCTATTTTCCTCGGGACCCTCTGCTTTTTTAGTGGCTGCTTAAACGTGTATTTATAGTAATTGTGTACTACTGTGGTATACGTATAAAATTTGTCTACTGGCAAGCTCCGTAGCGACCGCACCTTCAGGTCACTTTCGAGTTAAGCGGATATAGTTCCAAACGCAATGTTTCTTGCAATGTTTCTAAAAATAATATATAATTTTTTTTTATTTTTGTTTACAGTACGAGCAGGAACCGTAAACCGTTCTTCCGTATCGTAGTATAGACTGCCCCCAGTGCCTGATGTGTCTTATACCTGGTGCGCGTATCGGTGAGAAAACGAAGAGAGTAGAGAGTTTGAGGGAACCGTTTTTGCACATCCGATACGATACGATGGGCCCTCCGGTACGAACTGCGCATGCGCTGGCCTTCTGCGATCTTACCGTAATGCGCTGGTCGAACCGTAAGGCACGACCGGCACGACCAATGGCCGACAGTCTCGCTTGGTTAGCAAAACGGCTCTTTCGCTGGCGGAGAGAGCGTGCCGTGGCTTCAAAGATGAATAAAATAACTCGTGGTAGTGCCTGGCAGGAGCGCCATATGTGACAGCAAGTGCATAAAGGCGGATTCAGCAAATAGGAAAAAGAATACAGAACAAAACGCAATTGGACATCCTCAATAAAGATAAATTAATCTTAGGCAAAAGCGAAAATCGTCTGCTCAGACCAACATGGTATTCGTTTTTTGGCCATCGATAATGAGGAGGGGGTGCCTTTGATTTGTTAATGCTCTTGGGCCTTCACAGTCTATGGCTCTCCCGCACGGCGAGGCTCTATAATAACGGCGATATCCAGCCGGCCAGGATGTATTTTCGACAAAGTGTTGGGGCGTACCTAGAAAACTTTAGGGCACACGAGACCGTACCTGATTGGTTACCTAGAATTGAACAGCTCGAAATGTTAAAAGAATTTTGAGGAGTCAACGTCAGCCAGTGAAGGGATGACGATTTCATATTTTTTCCTCATTTGTATATACCTGTCATGTAACCATGTGTTTGTAACGTAAATATGTGTGTTTGTGTGTGAAAAAATCAGGTAATAAAAAAAAAGTAGCTCCGCCCCCCACCGCTCGAGGTCACGTGACCCCCCCCCCCCCCGTGCCTTCCCCTCCTCAAGAGCTGCGCTCTAATTCGGCGTTACAGGGAGTTGTAAACGGCTTTCATTTTTTCTCAACTAGGTCATGTATCTATCCTATGTTTTTCTGGGATTTCTACTGTGGCGCTGCAAACGAGCAGCGGAGTGCTTTTTTTTTCTTTCGCGTCTTCCTTCGGCGGTAACCTTATGCTTGTGAACTTCTTTTTAAGCGCGCTATCCTCGGGATTGGCTTCACATCTAATCCAAAGTGTGTCTTGTTCATGAACCAACTTCATTATTTCAGCAATAACGCACACATTTTCGCAATTTTTTTTGTTGCTTCAACCGAATGTTTTTTATGCACGCGTTATATATACTTACGAATGTTTTTGATTGGCAGTGCCGTGACGCAATGATACGAAAATGCTTCGGTCATATTCATTAATTAATTTATCTATCTTCTTGTTATCAAAAATTACGACACAATGATCAACCCGCTCCTCGTTTAGAGCACCAGCAAACACAGTGAGAGACACAAAATAGTGCTCCGTTAATTTTTGTTCAATTACTCCTTAGGCAAAGTTAATTTCATCGGGTCTAACAACTATGCGATCAATAGACGGGCTTGTAATTCGAGTTGCGAAACATTCTTCCCGCGTGAAATTCCCTATGACGCTTTCTAGATCCAAAGGCCGACAACAGATTAAGATATTCTGCAACACCATATTTAGATACGTTCGTAACATCGACGTTGAGATCTCCAGCTAGAACCAGCTGACTGTTCTCGTTAAATCCGTTCAGAAAATATTCCGACTCGTCGTAAAAAAAAGAAGAGGATTTGCCGCCACAAAAAACGGTGGCGGCACGGTTCGCTCGCCAGCCTTGTCGAGGGAATGGCGGTCTCAAGACGAAACCCTGAAAGTAGGTTTGAAGACACGAGATAAATATCGCCATTGAAAGCTTAGGAAATGCAGGCAAGTCCCAAGCGCCCTAGAATCGCTCGGCAGTCAAAGGGCCGATAAAAAAGGCCGAAGAACGGATCAGCGAAACAATAAACTATAGCAAGACTCATCCTGCGTTTCTTCAGCTGTCTGCTTCTAAAGTAGCAGACGCGGTCTGTCCGATTTGGACAGGGCTCCAAATCGGCCGGAAACGCGTAGAAGCGAAAGAAACCTGCTTGCCTTGCCGCGTGCAATTTCCAGTTCCAACTGGCAGCGCTCGGCGCTTCCCAGGCAAGCCGAGAGGCGCCAAGTGAGTCCCATCTTCGGGGCAGCAAGCCGGGCTTGACGGTTGGAGTACGCCATATACGACTCCCTAACTGTCGCGCGACGTGATAGCGCGCGAACGAACTTCACCACGCTGGTGCGCGCGAAATAGCACCGCGAGCGCTCGCATCGTTGGATGGATCGACCGCGTCTCCGGCTGGGAACCATACGTTTACGGATACTGGTGGCACGATTGGATGATCCTTCATGTCGCCGCGATACTGGTGGCGGCGCGGACACCCGCAGGTCGCGCTTTGCAGCAACCGCTCCTCTACCAATACCACGTAGAAGACAAGGCCTACGCATGACGTTTCCTCAGTAGAACACCGACCCGCCCCAAGCTGCAAACAGACTGAAGCATGACGAGACTAGGGGGCCACCTGCGCCCGTGACTGCTGAGCGCGAGCGTTGGCGCGAGCTGATAGCGAGCTTCCACAGTTCATTTGCAACGTTCATGCGACTGAATAAGCTACGCTTCAGAGTAACGACGCTTGGCCATCTTGTGGCTTACAATCATGGTGGTCAGTTATCTGAAGCTTTATCTGAGATCGTAGCAAACACTTTTCTGTCCTCCAGACTAGTGCCACTAAATCAGCTACGCTTTACAGCAACGATACTTCCCCATGCTGGCCTGGGAAAAGCGAGCGAGTTGAACATGAATACTTGAAATCGAAAGAATAAAACGCGGAGGACAAGCTCAGGACAACCACGTCCTTTCATTTAGCGACAACGTTATTTTAACTGAATTTTGTAGGCATCTATGATTTATTTTGATAGATTATTTAACCTACGACTTCGAGGGATGGGCAAGTGTCTGATAGAAAGTCAAAAATAAAAACGGAACAGAAAAAAAAACAATCAAAAGGGTTCTAAAACAAGTTTGATTGTAGTAACACGACACGTAGATAGATGTGGATATTTTCACTCGCTCGGTTTATTTTATCCGCGAATTGTCCGTCGCAATATTTCAATAAAATGCACGAATGTATACCGTTAGTTTAATGACCTGTTCCAACCTTAGAAATGCAAGAGGTTCCTTTCAGACCACTGGAACGTGTAGCGGGAACTCGTTCCAAGATTGAGAAGGAGCCGCGCTTTCGTTCCTGTTCTCGAGGAACGTGTACAACCCTGACATACTTGCATTGAGACACCATGTTTACAGCTACAGTCTACAAATTGGACTTTGTACACTGCGCGTTACTGTTGGCGTGAACACGACATCGGCGCTTTTTCGAATTTTGCTTTGAAATGTTCACAGTGGGCACCTTTTTTTTCGTTTTTTACCTAGGCTGGTGACTCAAATGAGCACTCCCCACGACACTGAGTACTTTTGATGCGATCCGCTTGATTCTAAGAGGGAAACACCAAAAACCGGCGATCACTTGCTCGTGCTAACAGTGTCGCGCTCTGTACATTAGCATTTAGACGTGAATGATGCTTACGATGAATTTAATAAAACCTCGAGGCTGCTTTAAAATATAAATTTCCCCAAGGAAAAAAGAAAACTGCCGTCTTAAGGAATGAAAACCTAGAGTTTTCCAACGTATATTAGGATGACACAGAAAAAAGAAAGTAGGTATCGTTTATACGAGGCATTTCTGACATCGAGAGACTCGAACAAACTAGCCATTTACAAAAACGAGCCAACCACTGAGCTAAAAAAGTCCAAGTATTTCTACGGCAAAAGCATATTTAACGATCTCGATAAAGGACGTTTTCATATTGTGGAAAACAAAATACCGAAGCCCCTGTGTCATGGAACGGGTTCGAAAAAAACAAGAAAAACAGGTGAACTAATTATATATGAAAAAACACTGGCTGGAGAACGCAACCACTTCTAAGATTGTAGCACATAACATCGCTCTCCGTGCCAATAGACTGCGTAAAGTCCGCATAAATATAAATGAAGCGTGGTATTTGTTATTTCGGTCGCATTCTGTTTTATCGCGAAATGTGAAAAAGAGTCCAAAGGCGTAGATCTGCTCTTTGAGTATGAGTCAGCTCGGAATGGCGGCCTTTTTCAGCCACAGCGAGCCCATAGGGAGCGGCTGATATGGGCGTCGCCTGACCGAGACCCAGAGACGACGCCAGGAGCGAGGCGAGATGTGCGCCTGGCGTACACGGGTAGCCTACAGACAAGTCCGCCTCTGCCCGGGCCAGGTGTGGCCAGTGAGGCAATGTGGGACCAATCTGGTTTCTGGACGAACCAGATGAGCGTCAGCGTACGCGCAGCACCGACAGCAGCACCACCGCAGCGCCTGACGTCAGAGTGGAGTTGATACAGCGCCCTTCCATCGTTTTCCGACGGCAACCCGCCAAAGACTACCCATAAAAACAAGAAAACAAAAATTATGTTGTTTTTTTTTGTGGGGGGGGGGGGGGGAATAAGTTAAGTCGGGTTCATTCTATTTATTTCAGATTTATCTTTTTTTAATCAAACTTGCACGATTTAGATCACTTTAAGTAGAAAAAAATCTACTGTTTTATCACTGTAGTACACTCTTAAAAAAGCCTTTGCGTCTATTTTCACGCACAATACTTGGAGAGCCAATCACCGCAACTTATGTAGGCAGCTCAGCGAATGACGATGCCGAAACATATGTTTGACCAAAAAACGCAGTCTGAGTTGTGACATTAAGCTATGCAAAACGTCACGCTTGCATTGCTTAATGTCACAACTCAGACCGCGTTTTTGGTCTAAACATATGTTTCCGCATCGTCATTCGCCGAGCTGCCTCCGTAAGTTGCGGTGATTGGCTCTCCAAGTATTGTGCGTGAAAATAGACGAACATAGTTTTTTAAGAATGTATGTTGCAGGGTAAGAAGGTAGGGGAAGGGAAAGGAGAGGACGCAACGCTGGCGAGGGGATTTCCTCCTCCCTCGTCAGCGTCGCTTCTATTTCCTCCTCTCCCACCTTCCTTTCCCTCGCCCTACCGCGTCTTGAGTGGTCGCCGACTGGAGATGTATTCCTTCTAACGACTGCCTGATACAAATCCTTCCGGCTCGGTCCTTCTTTTCTTTCAAACACCAAATAAATGACCGTGGGACGCAAACAATCATAGACCAACGTTGAATTAAAACTTTGTCTACTGTATAAAACAATCAACAACCACTATTGGTGGTTGTCTATGGATTGCGATAGCACTGGTCATGTTTAGCGCTTTCTTTTGTTGTGAGGCTCGCTAAATTCAGGTTCCCCGCTAAATTTAGCGGGGAACCTGAATTTATCTTTAGGAACCCGTGACGTCAGGTCACGTGACATCAATTTTCCCTACAAAGTTAGCGGGGAAACCGTATTGGTGCATAGGTCGTGAAGCCAAGTTCTCTACTAAATTTAGCGGGGAAACTCAATTGGTGCATAGGTCACCTGACCTTAACTTGTTCGCTGTATTTAGCGGGGAAACTGAATTGGTGCATAGGTCACCTGACCTTAATTTGTTCGCTGTATTCTAGCCTGACCTTAATTTGTTCGCTGTATTTAGCGGGGAAACTGAATTGGTGCATAGGTCACCTGACCTTTAATTTGTTCGCTGTATTTAGCGGGGAAACTCGAATTGGTGCATAGGTCACCTGAACCTTAATTTGTTCGCTGTATTTAGCGGGGAAACTGAATTGGTGCATAGGTCACCTGACCTTAATTTGTTCGCTGTATTTAGCGGGGAAACTGAATTGGTGCATAGGTCACCTGACCTTAATTTGTTCGCTGTATTTAGCGGGGAAACTGCAATTGGTGCATAGGTCACCTGAACTTAATTTGTTCGCTGTATTTAGCGGGGAAACTGAATTGGTGCATAGGTCACCTGACCTTAATTTGTTCGCTGTATTTAGCGGGGAAACTGAATTGGTGCATAGGTCACCTGACCTTAATTTGTTCGCTGTATTTAGCGGGGAAACTGAATTGGTATAGGTCACCTGACCTTAATTTGTTCGCTGTATTTAGCGGGGAAACTGTAATTGGTGCATAGGTCGCTGAAGCCAAGTTCTCCACTAAATTTAGCGGGGAAACTGAATTGGTGCATAGGTCACCTGACCTTAATTTGTTCGCTGTATTTAGCGGGGAAACTGAATTGGTGCATAGGTCACCTGACCTTAATTTGTTCGCTGTATTTAGCGGGGAAACCGTATTGGTGCATAGGTCGTGAAGCCTAAGTTCTCCACTAAATTTAGCGGGGAAACTGAATTGGTGCATAGGTCACCTGACCTTAATTTGTTCGCTGTATTTAGCGGGGAAACCGAATTGGTGCATAGGTCACCTGACCTTAATTTGTTCGCTGTATTTAGCGGGGAAACCGTATTGGTGCATAGGTCGTGAAGCCAAGTTCTCCACTAAATTTAGCGGGGAAACTGAATTGGTGCATAGGTCACCTGACCTTAATTTGTTCGTTGTATTTAGCGGGGAAACTGAATTGGTGCATAGGTCACGTGACGTCAATTTTTCCGCTAAATTTAGCGGGGAACCTGAACTGGCGCGTAGGTCACTTGACGTAAATTTTCCGCTAACTTCAAAGGGGAACATTAGAGGCCAGGTACCCAGAAATCTGTGATGAGTAACTTAATAATGCTATCGCATTAAAACAAATATTTTCAGAATTGTTGTGCGTTTGATCTAATTCATCCTACCCCCTCGGTGCGATTTAAATTGCAATTTAAAGCATAATTTCAATCGCCATTTTAATAATCATGATTTTTATTCGCCATACTGGTGCCCATAAATGGAAGAACCGATTCATGTCTGCCTAGCATTTTGCGATTTTAGAACTCAAAGAAAGCAAAATGATAACCAAATAGGGCACGAATCAGCTGTGTGAAGCGTTCGCTCTGTTTTTCTTTGTGCTCTGAGCTCGCTGTAGTAAGAGAAAAAGAACTGGGTCACTTCCAGGGTGCAGGAAGCGTAGGAGACGGCCCGACCGTACATCAAAATGGCCCCACGATTCCCCGCGCCGTGCAGTGTGGGGTTGACGAGAGGCCTCGCGGAATTTTCCGGAACGGTCTGTTGACAGAAGCTGCTTCGTACACAAACTCGCCACTGCTCTCTGTCGGCAGGCTCCTAGTATCTACGGGTCTTCTCGTTTCTATATCGCTATTTTGCGTCCCCTTGTTTTATTGTCAATATCGAAATGCGCGCCATTTTTCACAAAAGAGTTCCATTTTGCTTTCCCCTAAAATCGAACCTTTCACGACGATCCCGTGCTGCGACGAATGGACCACGTGCCAGGGGCACGAGATGCTCTCGCCTCCCAGTCAGATCAACCAACATTAAACAACACTCAAGGAACAAAAACAAAGGGAATACAACTTCATCCTTCCTTCAGTTGACTGGCAACACTCGATCCCATACTATTCTACAGAGACTTTGAGACCAACGACAAATCGAAAGTGCCTAGCTATATCAATCGCAAGAACCCATTTCTGCACGCAATGCTTCGGATAGACTCCAGGTATAAAAACAAAAAGGGGGAAGGACAGAGATTCCCCGCCGACCTCTCATATCCTCTGATCCGGATCGATGGAGCGTTCCATTGGGACATCCAGCTTGGGTGTGAGCGCCCCGCTTTGGTTGCTGCTTAGGTTGTGCGGAGGTTCAGGCACGTGCGCAAACACCCGCGTCCCACGTGCATGCGAGAGTCGCACTGATGCGAGAGGCTGCCGCCGATGTCGGCAACCATACCAATAAGGGGACATTCTTCTTTTCTTTGTCGCGTTTAGTTTTGCAACGGTTTTCCTCTCGTAGATATATTTTCATTCTCGAGCACGCGGCGTTCTTTGCCATTGGTTTCAATGTTGCGCGCATACTGCCGATGTTTGTGTCTAGCTTTATCTGTGTTGGGAGCTGAGAAGAGCAGTGCGCCGCTTCCGTGGAAGCCTCCTATTAGTCTCGCTGCTCTTGCGCTCTATTGCATCGAGATTTCGTGCCGTGAAACCAATTGCCAATTAGCTGCGGGTAACTGTTGGTCTCAATGCCAACGATTTAATATTCTTTAAATCCTCCCCTCATATTCATCTTTTACCTAACAAACAAACAAAAAAACAGGCTGCGAACAAAAACGATGAAAACGCCTCCCTCCACGCTGAGTGCTGCTCCGACAAAAAATATTTTCCGTGAATGCGCGAGCAGAAATACGACGCGAATTTTCTGCCCTTCCGCCAAAAATGGTCCTACCTCAGCAGGGTTCTAGAGCCGCCCCGAGCGCGGCCGAGGCTAGAGCCAAAGCCAACGCCCAAAATAATATTAAGGAAGGCACGTCGCTGCATGCTTTTATGCCAGTGAGTGCAGTCAGTATTTCTTTGGATTGTTGAAATTTGACGCTCTCTATGCGCCCCAGTGTTTTCGCTGGCAGCTATTTTTCCCCCATGGCCTCCATTTCCTACTGTCTTTGTAGTTCAATTTGTCACGAAGCGTTTAGCGTTTGTGTTTCAGCATAAGGCTTGGAAGAATTTTTGTAAAGATTTTTTCACGACGTTCTGTATTTATTTATTGCCAGATTGGACGAAGCACGAGTAAAGTGAACAAAAGCTTTCACATTTTTAATTCGTTTCTCTTTTAAATGGACTACAGCGGTTTTTGTCAGGAGTTGCTCGATCGCGTTACGTGCGAGCGACATCAGCCTGCTCGAGAAAATAGAAAGATAATTAAAAAAGAGTCTATGAAAACGTATAATCTCAGTGAAACTATAAACCTTTTTCGTATACTCTCGTCCCCATCCACCTGATAGGCACATCCGGTATGGGGCAACGAAAAAATAATCAAACATTTCATCCTGCAAAAACAAATAAAGGAGAGTCCAAACGAGAATGGTTGACGGTTACCTTTATACCCTGGATGTCTTCTATTGGCATGGCGACGGCAAAGCAAGGGTTTAGCCCATACTGTAAGTGACGAAATTTCAAGATGGCGGCGCCCTTGTGAAACAGGCCTCTACACACCTTGTCCACAAGGGCGCGTCACCTTGAATGCCGTCAGTTCCAGTATGGGCGAAAACAATGTTTTGCCGTCGCCACGCCAATAGAAGACATCCAGGATATAACCGTCAACCATTCTCGTTTTGACACCTCTTCATCTGTTTACCATGCCGGCTGAAATGTTTCATTATTTTGTTCCGAATACCGGATATGTTTACCAGGCAGTGTTGGCTGTAGATTGTCACAAGTAACGACGTTACCGGAAACGCGTTACTTTTTTCGGTGACATAGTAACGCACTCGTTACTCTTGCAATACAGTGACAGGTAATGTACTTACGTTGCTTAGTTCGAGTAGCTTAGTTACGTTACTGGTTACATCTCTTCCCCAAAACCAAAAAGAAGTACACTTAAATTTTTTGTTGTTTCTATACTCCGTTTTACCTTAAAGGGATACTTCAACGAAATTTGAAATATATTCGTCGTGTTCAAAAATAGATTGAATATGATCCACAATATCCGTAAATGACAATCGCACGTTTGCATTTTGAGCCTGGTGGCTGTATTTTTTGTTATAAACGGCCCACTCTAGCAAGCGCTCGGAGAAGGCCCAGCTTAGAGCACGTGACATCCGACGCAGTCGTGACATAGGTCGTCTCGGGACGAGCAAAGCTACGGCGAGGCTGACGTCGAGGGGATGGCCTAGTCGTTCCAGCCACCGAAGCGGCTGCTTTTGTACGAATTTTGAGTGACGGGTTAATCTTTTATAATCTTGTAGGGGGACAAAAGCTACTTCTGGAACACACAAAAGGGATTCTCGGGAAGAGGGAAGTTTCTCCTTCCCCTCTTCTCTCGTCGTGGCTGGAGGCGAGACACTCACCGTCACTAGCTGTCAAGGTTCCTAGACCGGCATTACAAACGAGGCGTTAGCGACATCCACCAGGTGCTCTTTGCTAATCGTTTAATTCGTTTTAAAATTCCTTTTCGTGACTTTTCTTAACAAGGTATTGGTGTGTTCGATGTGATACTGCTCCTTTGAACACATATAGAGCATAAAATAAGCGCCCAAATTTCGTTGTAGTATCCCTTTAAAGGGGCACTGAAGTCGATTCTGAGATCGTCCTTTTGTGGTGACAACTCAACCAATCTATTTTTATTTCCTCTTCATCTGAGAGGGGAAGGCAGGGAAAAAAGCAGAATGTCGCTACTTGACGAAGCCCCCGCCTCCCTTTACATCCGCAGAAGAAACACAACATATGAGTGAAAGAACAATGGAACATCTATAAAGACAGGTAATCAAGTGCTTACACAGGATAGTGGTGTCAATTATATACAGTGCGAAGAGTTAAACAATGTAAACATAGTTCAGAGTAGCACACGCTTGCTCCGAGAGTTTAGTAATGAGCACACTACAATGCACATTGACTTTCAAAAATATATACGCAACTGCCTCTGCACCTTCAAAACATGACAGCACCTATTCAATAGATCACTCAAATAGGTCACGAATTTCCGTTTTGCTTGTGTTTGCCACGGAAATTCCCTTTGCTTCAAGGTTGTTTAAAATTCTTGGGAGAGTAAAAGCCAGTCTCTGGGCGCCATAAGTGGTTCTGGAGCGCGGTGCGGCCCAGTTTCGAGAATGACGAGTGCTGTATGTTGTGTCCCGCGACTCCAAACCTGAGACTGAATTAAAAAACGCTAGCAGGGTTGTTTAATGATCTTTTATATGACATCAAAAGCTTGTAACTATAGTAATTCGTGATTTTTAACGTGTCAAGCTTTTTAAGCAAAGATATCGTGGAGTCATCATACGCTACATTACATATTATTCGTATTGCCCTCTTTTGCATTATAAAAAGTCTCTGAACGTTCGTTTTCGTAGCGGTACCCCAAACCAGGAAACAATAATCGAAATATGAGCAGTCGTTTTACCTTTTACCAATCGTTTCACCTTAAAGGGGCACTGAAGTAGATTCTGAGATCGTCCTTTGTGGTGACAACTCAATTTAGACGCTCTAAGCATCCCAACAAACCCAAAACCATAACCGTGCGTAGCTTATTTCCTCGTTAAAAGCGTGTTAAAAGATCGCGACACGCCCTTTTGGGAAGAAATTTCTTCCCAGTGAAGTGGTCGACGAAGGGCGCTTGACGGCGAGTTGCAAGCGATGGCTTCGCCCGCGGAGAAAAAGAGCAGTCTTATCCGAATGTGTACCTATCAGACTCTCTTCGGAACCAGTTATAATAAAATCATTCGGAATCTGCACGTATTGTAGGGCTTTCATTGGTCCACACAATGTAGTCCGCGGGAAAAAAGAGTCCACATGTGTTTCTATTGCCCTGATATAAATAGGCGGTTTTGTACTATACGAGTCGGTACATGTGGAAACCAACACATTTTAAACAATATAAGATCAAAAATTACCTTTTTGAAAATTAGCTTCTGTTTAAGTTCAGATACAGCAGATGCTACGAGGCGATGGGAACAATAAGGTAGCGCCAAAACGGAACCATCAAATTGTTGGTCATGTTTCTGTACGAGTTCTATCATCGCTGAAGAAAACATAAACAGAAGAGGCCCAGTGAGTGGCGCTTTTGTCGCTTCTTGATTTGTCCCATTAAGCGCGATCCAAACCAACACGTTTTTGTGCGCGCGTAGGCCGTGCGGCTCCCGGAAATTGCGTATTTCGTGACGTCGCGCTCATTCCGTGCGTCTTGCGGGAGCTCATAAGAAAGTTGGATGATTTCATACTTTTCTTGAAGGCGCACGAAAGCGCGCTGTGACGTAGTAGGGCGCTCCTCTTTCGGCCAATCGGTGGAGGGCACTAGGCTCCGCGTTTCTTCGCCGTCTGACGTGCAAATGCTCTCCGCTCGCCCGAGAGCCCAGCGTCCTAACCAACGCGCATGCTTGTGACCCAGAGAGCGGCCCGGAAACTACAAAAATGTCACGAAATATGCAATTTCCGGGAAGCGCACGGCCTATTCGCGCACAAAAGCGAGTTGGCTTGGATCGCACTTTAGCTCGTAGCGTGGACTGTGTCTGGAGTATAATGTGTCATCTATCTGGGTAGCACAAGCTCCGCCGTACTGTCTTGATTTTAATAATATTAAGGCGCCGAGTCATTACTTATCGCACGCATTCCACATGCCTTCAGCATGTTGCCAGTTTTCTTCGTGCAAGAAGTCCAACTTAAAAATAACGCCTATGCCTTTTCTCTCAGTGTGAAAAACGCTGTCGCAAAAAATAAAGAAATAATAACAAAGAGCTGTTATCGTCAATTTATCACTAAAAAGTAACGCAAAGGTAAAGTGCGCTACTTTTTATCGGTAACGGTAACGCGTTCTTATCATTTTGATGTAACGTAGGCTGGAAACACGTTCCGTTATTTTGCGAGTAACGAGGAATGCATTTTGTTACTTTTCTTTCGGTAACGCCCACAACACTGTTACCAGGTGGCTGGTAGAAGAGTAAACGAAAAGGTGTATATTTGAGATTCTTCCGCGTACGTGTATGTAGTGCAGTTAATAGCTCCATTTAATGAATGCAACAGAAGAGCATAAAACTGGGAAGGGGCCATTTACGCCCATTCAATCCATCTCTCTCTCTCTCTCTCTCTCCTTCTACCCAATATTGTTTCTCAAATATCAATTCAGTTCTCTACGGTAGCATCGATGAAAACGAAGCGTGTTGCTGCCTTCGCGTGAACGTGATCTTAGAACATCAAAACGAGGCCAATCACGTATACCATAATAATAATAATAAAAAAACCACGAGTCTGTGAACAAAAAACAAAAACAAATAAAAACGGACAAGTACACACAGCCTCAAATTATGGAGTGAGTTCGCCAGCTTGCCTGCATGCGTTTTTTGTGATTTCATCGTCAATCCCGGTTGCAGCACTGTTCGTCGAAAGACGATCCGTAGCAGGTCGGTTGGTAGCAGGGCAGTTCGTCACATAGGGCATTTCGTCTTGAGGCAATTCGTCGCTCTGTCAGTTTGTCAGACTATTGAAATAACTTTGTTTTTTGTGCCATTTTTCTATAGCCGAGCATATTGGTTCCAAGTGAAATATTTCGGATGAGGCCCTATTGACACAACTGTTTGGAGTCCCTTATAATAATTGGTTGAATCGCTGTTACCTTCGTAATATGCTCCCTCCGATTTCCCGAGACTCAACCACAATCCGGGTACCAGCCGTCCCGGTAACTGATCAGAAGACAGCGGAAAATATGCAAGATTTTCAAAACAAATTTATTTAGAAATGTCCACTTTCCCCTGTAGATACATGTACTCGTACTCATAGTGAAATGTTTCGGGCGCACGCCTCGAATCTGTGTTGTCGGCTCCGTCGTAGCGTCGAAGAACGATGAATCCGGCACTGGCATTTCTCTCTGTCGAAACAATCTCCGAAGCCTTTCAAGATTTCCTCGGAGTCTTTCTTCCGAGGGCGATGGGGGTGGCCGACTATTTTGAGGACACGTCCATCGGGCATCCACGTCGAAATGGCGCCTGCTCGACACAGTTTCCTCCCTCTGTCTAGGAGTTGACACTCGATGCACTCCCGCGAACGAACAACAGTGCGGAGGCATGGCGCTATGGGCTGCAGGTAATCGTTGATAATTATGCATTTTGTTTACTCCAATCTTGCGAATTTATTCAATTGACCAAGCTGCATGTGGAGTCGTCTCGACAAGAGTGTCGAGGAAGCAAAAAGAACGGGACAAGCGCCTTCAAGCAATTCTTTGAAGCTATGACGGAACCGACAGCACAGACTTCTTCGAGGCGTGCGCCCGAAACCTTTCACTATAAGTAGATGCATCTATGAGGTAGAGTGGCCATTTCTAAATAAATTCGTTTGGACAAACTTGCATATCTGTCGCTGCCTTTCGATGAGTTACCTGGACGACTCGTACCCGGGTTGTGTCGGAGTCTCAGGATATTAGAAAGCGTCTGTTGTGGAGGTAACAGCGATTCAACCAATTATTCTAAGATACTCTAAACAGTTGTGTCAATAGGACGTCACCCTTGACACCAATATACTCGGCTCTAGAATTACGACACGGAAAACAAAGTTATTTCAATAGTCTGACGAACTGTCACCGCGACGAATTGCCCTATGACGAGATGCCCTATGTGGCGAACAGCTCTTGCTACCAATTTCCGTGCTACGATTTGTTTTTCGATGAACGGCCCGTCGCCCGTCAATCACACACGTCCAGTCCCTCGGCTTTTCCCTCTCCTACCCAACCACAGCCGTCAAGTTTCACATCGATGCGCTGCGGGAGCGCGCGCGGCCAATTTTATCGCGCATTTGCATGTGCAACAAAAAGGAGCGAAACGTTCTACAAAACTTGAATCAAAACTGCCACTGATTTGCTTTCAAACTCGCCCTGAAAATTCCTGGTGAGCCAAACACGCATCACGTGTCCGCTGTCTCGGGAAAATGACTAGAAGGTAACATTGTTTTGGGTTTCGATAATAATTAAAACAGCTGCGGATATTTTAACTACGCGTGTAAGGAAGTTGGATCAAGATTGACGGCAAGACGACGTAGTTAGTGTGGGCCAGAAAGGGAAGTGTGACGATCCAGGACAGAGCGGTCCTGCCACTTTACCCAGGGCTACAAAAAAAGGCTAAAACAAAATAAGAATAAGCGCCTTAAAGACAAGGACGAAAAACGACGTTTACAAATCTCTGTAAGGCGAAATTAGAGCGCAGCTCTTGAGGTACTTTCATTTTGCGATTTACCGAGAAATCAGTACATATATGTACAAATATACAGCACTCTCCTCACAAACTGGTTTTGCACCTTCCTCCTCTTCCGTGTGCTTTTCCTCCTTCGTACCCTCCTCCTCCTCCATAACCTCCCCTGTTCCTCCGCACCCTCCCCTCCTCCTGGTGCGTACCCCTCCTCCTCTTCCCTACCCTCCTCCCACAGCTTCCCCGCTAAATTTAGCTAGAAAATTGACGCCACGTGACTTCAACACCAATTGAATTCCCCGCTACATT